>JANHFL010004997.1:29360-56471 GCA_032468155.1 Oxyrhabdium leporinum
AAGAAAGGGAAGGAGGGAAAGGGAGAGAGGAAGGGAGGGAAAGGGAGTGAGAGTGAGAGAGAGAGAGAGAGAGAGAGAGTGAGAGTGAGAGAGAGAGAGAGAGAGAGAGAGAGAGAGAGAGAGAGAGAGAGAGAGATCTTTTTTAAAACTGCAGGGCATTCATTATTTGTGTCATCAGTGGTTTGGCTTAGCAGGCAAAGAGAATGTCTTCCTTCTTCTTAAGCTTTTTTCAATGAGAACTCCAAAACTCCATCAGGGCTGAGATGTTTTAGTGTTAACATCTGATTAATATTTTCTTCTCTTGGATTTATTAAATGAGAGCAATGTCTGCCAGTGTCTTTGTAGTTTAAATTCTGCTGTCTTTTCTGCTTTCTGACAGGAACTGCCATTATAACAGAGCAACATGCCGCCATGTGGACAGATGGACGCTATTTCCTTCAGGGATCTCAACAAATGGATTCCAATTGGACACTCATGAAGATGGGTATGTGTGAACCCAAACTATGGTTTTATTTCATCTTACCCAGAAAAATTATTTTAGCTGAGTAGTGTCCAACAGGGTCATGTTGAGAAATCTCTATTGGCATGCCATCAAACTGTAATCTGTAATATGAAAAAAGGGAATAATTATTAAGGGTAGAACACATTCTATTTAAGTCATAAAATTCATGTAAGTGAAATTTTAATTTAATTTAGTTCTACCTTGTAAAGTTTTTATCTGACATGCTACAAGACCAGTGAAGGTCTTAAGCCTAATCTGATGATTACCTGCTTTGTTTGAAATAGTACTTTACATTATGTAAACGTAAGTTCTTCAGTTAAGGATTGCATTTGTTATTGGTTGACACCGTGTAATTCCTGGCTTTGCCATGCTGAATGGTCTGTAGGCAGAAATCAGAATAAAGTAAAGTAAGTAAAATTAATATTCATCATTATACTATTTTAAACATAATGTTGACACTGCTAGTTCATGTGAATGTTACAGAAATAGGGCTTGCGTTTTACTTTCTCAGACTGCTTTTGTCCATCCAAGAGATTTCCATGTAGGGAGCAAGGCAATTATCCTGTCCAGTTCATCTTATTTTGAATTGGTCTTGCTTTAGTGTTTGCACTCTTGTCTTTTGGGGTTTCCTTTCCTTAGGACTGAAAGACACTCCTACTCAAGAAGACTGGCTTGTAAGCGTGCTACCTCAAAGTTCCAAAGTTGGAGTGGATCCTTCTATTATTCCTGCTGGTGAGTTTGACCCAGTGCTTTCAACTTAGTGTAAAGGGTTAAATTTTCCCACCTTACCCCAACCTACTATTCATCAATCAACTTTGTTCGGTGTGCAATCAGTGGTATATAGTAATAGCAATACAACATAGACCTATATACTGTTTCATAGTGCTTTACAGCACTCTCTAAGTGTTTTACAGAGTCAGCGTATTGCCCCCAACAATCTGGGCACTATATAAAGTATTACTAACTTTCCTTTCGGATGATGGATAGCAAAGCACAGTTAACTGGCAGGACGGGGGTCCAAAGCATGCCCCACCTGCTTGAGGGCGTGGGGTGGAACAGTTCCATTGGTTTGAGATGGTTCCTCAAGTAGCCTGGTTTCATGCCATGGAGGACTTTACAGGTGATAACTGATACCTTGAATTGGACCCAAAAGAAAACTGGCAACCAATGCAGCTTGCACAATAGCAGTGTTACGTGGAGATTATGTATATGCATATTAGGAATGCATTATGTAACACATTGTTTCTCTCTACATCTTTCAGATCAGTGGAAGAGAATGAACAAAGTTCTGAAATGTGCTGGCCATGTTCTTGTGCCAGTCAAAGATAATTTGATTGATGCCATATGGGCAGATCGGCCACCACGACCTTGTAAGCCTCTGATGACACTAGATCTTAGCTTCACAGGTAAGAGGAACCCAAATGTGTTTGTGGATACAGCACTGAACATGGTTTTCTAACATGGAATCCTTCAAATTTTCTGAATATTTTAGCCAACATCTTGGCAGGCATCAGATCAGCAGGCTCCTTTTTTTTTAAATTCTATCTTGACCAGAGGCATAGGAAATGGGATGGGGCAGCATGAGATTTCGAAACCACTATTGTGACTTTAATATTTGCTAACTCATAGAAATAGCTCTGAAATAGAGGTAATGCTGCCCATCTGCAGCAAGAAGTCCTTGGTTGTGCATATGTCTGAATTCCAGTTTGACTAAGTTCTAATTTCAATTGTCTGTTGCAGGGATCAGTTGGAGAGAAAAGATTACAGCTCTGCGGGGCAAAATGACTGAGAGGAAGGCTCTCTGGTTTGTTGTGACAGCTTTGGATGATGTGGCTTGTAAGTATCAGTGTGGACCATTCACCATTATTTTATTGCTATGTTGAATGATTTCTGGGCATTGGCAGTGAAAATATGTCCAGCAATATGTCTGGAATATTAAATATAACATTTTTTTCTTAGGCCATGGTTTGCTTACTCACTGCTTGTTGAAAAAACCCCATAATAGGCTGGACTTATAAAATACAGTGAGCTTTATAAATCACACAGCTGACTTTTCATAACATCATCATCCCAGATCTAATGAACCACACTGTGATTTAGTGCAGTATGAAAATCTAGCTGTTCAGTAGCAATCCTTTTGAAATTCAGAGATCAGACGAATTGACTGATCAATGCCATTAACAATGGCATTGAAGAAAAGGAGGCTGGTAGTTCCCAGTAATGTTAAGCAACTCAGCAGAAGATGGGTGAAAAAGCCCTAGCTCTTGAAGATAATGGGTACTTTCTTGAAGCGGCTAAAAGCTGCATGTCTTCCTAAAGCAAATTTTCAGTGCCTTTTCTAAGGCAAAAGCTGTGGTCAGGCTTTGGGTGGGCTGCTATAAACCAGGATCCAGAAAGAAAGCCAGGTCAAAACTACATTTGTTGTCTTTTGATTCTAAATGTTTGGTTTTCTGTCCCAAACATAACTTGAAAGAAGCAGTGCAGCCTAACAGTGCCATCTTGTGGCAGAAGCCCTGAAAGAATACAGAAATTTTATATGGATCAGGATGTTGGTTAAAAGGTTGGTTGGATGTTAATCAAGGCTATAACGCTGTCTTTTTATTGTGATATAGGGCTGTTTAATCTTAGAGGGTCTGATGTGGAATACAATCCAGTGTTCTTTGCTTATGCTATCATAGGGATAGACACTATCAGGTAAGAAGAACATACTAGTAAGAACTTTCTTACTAGTTTTACTAATACTTGGCCATTTTTAAAAAAATGTACATAAAATCTTTAAAAACAAGGTGTTTGTATTAACAAGTATATGTATTTACAAATCAGCATTAATGGCTATAATATATGATGCCTTTAAAGCCCATTAAGCAATTCTATTTTATTTTTTGAAGCTCTTGATTGATTTCCTGTGATAATTTCTTCTTCATGTTTGTCTTAGATTTCATTAACAGTAACATTATGAGCGGTAGTGGCACAGTGGTTAGAATGCAATATTGCAGGGCAACTCTGTTCACTGCCACGAGTTCGATCCTAACTGGCTCAAGGTTGACTCAGCCTTCCATCCTTCCGAGGTTGATAAAATGGGGACCCAGATTGTTGGGGGCAATATGCTAATACTGTAAACCACTTAGAGAGGACTGTAAAGCACTCTGAAGTGCTATATAAGTCTAAGTGTTATGGCTATTATCCAGCACCTGATAGATTTCATCACTTTTTACTCATACATTGTTTATGTAGAAGCATTGTATTAAAATTACCATATAACATTATATTGTTATTTGCTTTTAAAAAGTGTTTTAGGGAGAATTGAACAGAATGTTATGTATTGTATCAGAGTTTGAATAACAGTTAAACTGAATAGAATCTGATTTGGATATCATTCCTATGTAGTATTTCTTAAATTTACTTTTCTGACAAGTATTAGCTTAAAGACATTGCAGTAATTTATCAATCAATGATATCAAGCTCTAAGTCTTTCCCAGTAACCCTACTTACTGTAAATGTAAAAATGCAGTTTCCGCCCTTTATTAAAGGTACAGGTAATCCCAGAAAGGTCATCCTTTGCTTCTTTTCCCACTCTTCTCTTTTAGGTTGTTTATTGATGGCAATCGCCTAGTAGACACAAATGTGAGAGAGCATCTGTTTCTGGATTCTATTCAGGACCCTGAATTGCACGTACAAGTGCTGCCATATGATTCCATCGTAACTGTTCTGAAATCAATTTGTGAAACTCTGTCTCCACATGAGAATGTTTGGCTCAGTGATAAAGCCAGCTATGCTGTAACTCAGGCCATTCGCAAGGTGTGTACATACTAACAGGCAATTTATGTCTGAAGCCAAGATCTTGAAGCTGCTAATGCTTTCTGGATGGATAAAATGACTAATATGTTAAAAGAATTTATTCAAGAAGTGTGTTGGATTAGAAAAAGATAGGCAGATAATTATCAGCAGAAAGAGAGAGAGAGAGAGAGATATATTGATTGATTACCTTAGAGCTTCCTTTTTTTCCCTCATTGAACATAGGGACAATTTTTTTTCTCCTTTGGTTGCCTGCCAGTTCTCTAGTATTCTTTGCAGGTGATACATAAAGGTTTGGTGAGGCCATTAGGAAGTTCCTTCAGGAATATCTATTCCCTAATCATGCCTCTCAATTTCAAGCCTTAATATTGCTGCTTATTCTGCTGTTTACAATTATCTCTCACACATGGGAGAAAAATGAGCCAAAATACTTTAATAGCTCCATCTTTTTGTTTCTTATCTTTTAGCATTTTGATGCTCTGAGTTCTTGTCAAGGAGGATATAAATGCAAAACAGATAGTCTGGGAACGAGTAAATTACCAAGATAATCCAAGAACAGTTATCATGTTGAAGAAAATGTAGCTTACTGTAGTGACCATGCCATGCCACACCTGCACCATCAGGTACTTAGAGGCCTGACCAAATTCTGCTTTTTTATTTTGTCCATGTTTCAGGATCACCGCTACCTCACCCCCTACACTCCCATCTGCATAGCAAAAGCTGTAAAGAATGCGGCAGAAGCCGAAGGCATGAGGAAGGCTCATGTAAGTGATCTGCCCAATTTCCTAAAGCAACAGCCTTCTGTGCAAAAAGCTGAAATAATAAGATATGAGAAAATTTTATTTCTTTGCAATTTACAGCTAAAACCTATATGGTAAGCACTGGATAGATTCTTCCAAATTCTTCTACAAATTCTTTTAAATGTTTTATTTCTTCTTTTAATGACAGATTAAAGATGCTGTTGCATTGTGTGAGCTATTTAATTGGCTGGAAAAGGAGGTACGGTTTTATGGACTTTTGTTATGAGAGGAGTATTACTTGGAGTGAACACTTACATGAATAGCATAACAGCATCATGGATCTAGGAAAGATATAGCCAACCTTGAGCCAGGCAGGCCTTCATGGGTAATGACTAACGTGGGTCCTGAACAGAGGTGTAATGTGACTCCAGAAGGCCCATCAAATTATTGTCCTACATTCTCTGGGGGACCACAACCTGTTATCCTGAAATCAATAAGTTTTTTAATAAGTAGCTGTTCTGTCTTGTTGGGTTGAGGATGTGCCTGTTTCTCCCCATTCATATCCTGAAGGCCTCTAGGCATTGTGTGTTCTATCATCTTCCATTTGGCATAGAGTGAAGATACTGGGTATCACCTGCAAATTGATGATACCTCACTTTGAACTGTTGGGTGACACTTCTGGTCTTTATATCAAGCTACGTAGATGTTAAGAGTTGAGAAAATAACAAACTCTGGGACATAAGGAAATGAACTGTACTCTTTCCTCCTTTTATCACCAACAGAATTTGCAATTCAAGAAAGAGTAGAAGGACTAAAAGGGGGCTTCCAACTTCCAACTCTCATAAGTAGTGCCAAAGGATAGCATGTTGAAAGCTGCTCTACTAGTATGAGTAGTAGTGAAAGTCCAGTAGTATAAAGATAGTCACATTCCTCCTTTCAAGCCCTACCACAAGTCATCCATGACAGCAACCCATGAAATTTCCAATCCATGTCCAATATGGAAAGTTCCCGATTATGTCATTGAGATATATTCTTCATAACTAATGTGTAGACATTTTGTAATTATCAGTCCACCTATTGAATGCTAGTATGTAATGGAGGGGAGGGAAGCTATCAGAAAAAATGTAGGCATGCAGAAAAATAAAAAAAGTCTGAGTGAGGATATGCTATTTTATTGATTTAATACAACTTTGTCTGATGCTTACCAGGTTCCCAAAGGCAACATTACAGAAATCATAGCAGCAGATACAGCAGAGGAATTTCGTAGGTAAGAAAAAAGACTAACGTGGGATGTCATGGGTTCAGCAAACTGTAGAGATGGCAGGGATCGTTAGATGATTTCACATACCAAAAATGAAAACATTTGCATATGCCCCAAAAATGAAAGTGTTCTTTTAAAAATAAGCCACGAAATCTCATGAGCTTTCATGTGAGAGCAGATATATTGTACCATTTGGTGGTCTTTCAAAATTTTAGCCATTTTTAATTTTAGAAATTACAATGTTTTGAGGACTGTAAACTCAACTCTACTTTTAAGACAAAATTAATAAGATTGAATATTCTGAAGCACTCCAGCTAACATTTAACTGTTGTTAGTGGATTGGAGACCCTAACAGGACCATTAGTCTAGCACCTAATTCCCCCTTCCTTTTAGCTTTCCAAACTTTGGTTGATTTCCTATCTATTATTATTCTAGAGCAATGGTTCTCAACCTTTTCTTCACCACGGATCCCCTTTAAATATCTTTTGTGGCCACGGACTATGGCCACGGACTCCCAGGACTTAACTCAAGATTTAAATCATAACATTTCTTCAATCCTTCGCAGACCCTCTGTAAAGACATTATGGCCCCCTCCCAGGGATCCGTGGATCACAGGTTGAGAACCACTGTTCTAGAGTAAGCTGAACAAGTCCTGGCTTGCATGACTGAGTGGTTAGGTTCCACATCTCCAGGATCCACATCACCTCACTGAACTGGAGTACTGAAAGATGAAGACTTTGATTGGCCTTTGTTTCTTAGTATTCAGAGTTGTGTATCTTCTCCATTTAATAGTTCTTAGGATTTCAAATCCCACCCAGCTAAGGGTGAATGACAAAAGAGCAAAAGAGAATAGGGAAATTGGGTACAGAAGAGACAAGTGAAGGAAATATGGCTAGAAAGAATCTGAGGCCTTTTCCAGGGATTTGGTGGTTTTTTTTAATGAAATTTATATCTTTTTCAGGCAGCAAGAAAACTTTGTTGACTTGAGCTTTGCTACCATTTCAAGTACAGGCCCAAATGGTGCTATCATTCACTACAAGTAAGATTAAAGGTCCTTGCACTTAAAAGCTGATTGTATAACCAAAAAGACATCTAGAATAGTATCTATCATCTTAGTTCAAATTAATGGATAAATTGATTACTATAACAGGAGCAAACCTTATCCTTGCATTCCAGCTCATCAAATATAGTCCTTATGTCATTTCAGGCTTCTTAGACCTAAAATGATAATCTCCTTTGGTGGTAGCGTTATTCTAGACTTCTGGCTATTTAATTTATGTTGGGATTAGAGAATTAGAATCTTCATGTCGTGGGTTTTCTGTCATGGGCTTTCTTAATACTCATTTGTGGGAGAAGCAACAAAGAAGAATCTGACCTGTGCCACAATCAGCCAGAAGTAGAAGCTGGCCTTAAGATTTTGCTGCTTCTGGCTATATGTGTTCAAAATTATTACTAAAAAACTATCAAAATGGAATCCTTGTGATTATTGCCATAGAAGTCCAAAATGTGAGGAGAGGTGTATCCCTGTTGCCAAGGTCTGCGTGACTTAGAATTTGGAAAATTGCCCTTTTAAAAGAAGACTTAAAAATAACTTCAGTGAACAACTGAGTCTTGGTCAGAGTGCTTGCTTTAGAATAGAAACTAAAACAGATTGAAATGATGGTTACAGATGAAGGAAAAGGAATTGCCACATCTAGGCAGCTTCTTCCATATTTACTTATTTTTTGAAAATATGTAAATACGATGCATTACATGATAGTTCAATCCAAGGAATTAAGTTGTCAATATTTATTTATTTTGATGCTTACATCCTTCCATCTCCCATCTCATCATAGCGATTCTGGGTAGCTACCATAATAACACATAATAACACTATACAAAATAACAACTAAATAAAACATATAGAAAATCTATAAGTGCTGAGATAAAACCCCCCACATCTGATAAACTATGAACATCCCACAGGGTCCAGCTAGCTTAAATTCCAGTGCCCGGGAACAAATCCAAATCTTTAAAGCTCTTTGGAAGGCTGACAGAGTCATGGCTAATCTAATCTTGGAAGATAAGATGTTGTGAAGGGCAAATACCTTGATAGAAAAATCTCACTTTCTGGGTCCCACAAGATGATATTCTTCCAATAGATGAAACCTGCAGAATATCTTTCCTGCCTGATCGAAGGGGATTGGTAGAAATGATCAGGAGGAGTTACCATGTAGCTAATACATTTTATAAACAAACAAACAAACATCGCACTGATAATCTGACTCCATGCTGCAAAAGACTTTATAGATGATAATACCACCTTGAGTTGATCCAGAAACATATTGGGAGTCAGTGCAGTGCAGGAAGTGTAATATGAATACATCCAAGTGAGCCTATAGCTGCCCCACCATTGCATTCTGGACCAGCTGAAGCTTCCAGATGTTGTTCAAGAGCAGCCACATGTGGACAGCCTTGCAATAATTCTTCAATGTTTTGTGGGAATGTCTTTGAGGGACAAGGGGAAAAGACACTGCCCAGGAACTGATCAGATAAAAGGATGATGAGCTCTCAATGCTTAATGGGCAAAGAAAGAAATGTTAAAAGGATCTGCCCTAATATATCAGACTGTTAAAAGTGAGAGAAAGAGATTTGAATTTTAAGACTTGTAAGATTCTTTTAATGTAGCCAGAGAATAAAATGGAATTAGGTCACTGATTGTATTTCTTGTTTATTTTACCTGAGAGACTGACAAATTTATTCAGGAGGTGACAAGCCATGATTGATTGACTAGTGCCTCTTAATTCAGAAAATGATGTAAATAGTGCCAAAGAAGTACTAAAACTCCTAGCCACAGTTTCTATGTGTTCCTTTAAGAACAAGTCAAGGAAGAATCCCAAATTGTGACCTTTTCCATTTAAGTGGAACAAGTGAAAAATCACCAGATCTAAGGACCCTCAAATTCAATGCCACTTACTCTTGTTAAGGGTTGACCTAAAGCCTGCAGTTGGTGCTCTCAGCTTCCAGACACTAAGAAAACGCATCCATAACCTCACTTGGTTGTCTATGGTAGAAATGTAGAGCTGGGTGTCATCAGCATACTGATCATATTTCACCTGGGACATTAGATAACCTTCCAGAAGTTTCAAATCGTTTTAAAGTGAAATAGATAGACAACTGAACTGTGAGGTACCTCACACAGAGGGAAGAGATCAAGGAGAACAGCATAGATGTACCAGACTTATCCTGCTCCTGCCTGATGTCATCGCGAGAGTAGTCAATGCTGTTTAAAAAGCAAGTTCTGAAACCTGACTAAAAGGAGTTCCGATAAGTTACTTCCTCTAAGGTTCTCTATTGCTGCAGGGCAACCATTTAATCAACTCTTTTCCCAAAATAAAAAGTTGGAGAGAGGAAGGAATTTTCCAATGTGGTTGAGTTCAGTGATGGCTTCTTGAAGATGATGTTAATCACTATCTTATTTAATATCAGCAGGACAAGTTTCTTCCTCAAGGAAACAGGTGTGTACTGGATGATAGTAGCTACTGTACCACCTCTGCTCTGAGCTTTGGTTAATGCCAGGTTTCTGAGCGAGAACAGCCCCTCCAAGCCATCCAGATCTTGGTTATACATGAACTTTATAGATACCTAGACTATTATATGTAACAGATCAACCAAATGTGTTATCGTTAAGCATTATACATGATGGCAAAGTTAATCATCTAACTGTATAATTTAAGCAATAACTTTCATAAACTGTTTTCCTGAAACAGGATATTGAAACACTAAATTATTATTGCTGTTGTTGTTGTTGTTGTTGTTGTTGAATAGGCCTTCTCCTGAAACAAATAGAACTTTGTCCTTGAATGAGATCTATCTCTTGGATTCTGGTGCTCAATACAAGTAAGTGGGTTATTATTCCTGCAGCTTATGCTTCTATTTCAAACCAATAAACCTGTTACAACAATAAGTCCCTTTCCTGATCTATATTAAGTAGGGATAAACTATTTAAATCATCTCAGATTTGTTCTAAAGAAACATAAGTCCAATTGTTGTTATTCTGACAAGGGTTGGGAAAGGTTTTTTTTAAACTAGCAATTCATTTATGTCATCTATACCATTATGACTTTTTCTTTGTATGGATGCTGGACTTGAGTTTTGGCAGAATGCAAATATTGATGTTTGCCATACTAGAATATTGCTAAATTGATGCAATGTCAGAGACTATTTTTTTCTGAACATATGTTTCCTGAAAATAAAGAATAATAAAACATTGCAGTGGGCAAAACATCAGAATAATATTATTTGCTTAAGTTTAGCTTAAGGGATACTTAAGAGGTAGAATGAAGCTATAAATGGTAGAGAAACAGCTGACATAGTATAATGAAAGAAATAATCAAACTTTGCAGACAAGATAATTTTTTATTGAAGTCTATGTAGCCTTATTAAATTAAATTTTCTTTTTATTTTACCTTTGTTTTCCTTATGATGCATCAAGTTTGAAATAGAATTTGCTTCCTGCCTAGATATTGCAATTCAGAGTACCCTAGTTCTTAACATAACATAACATAAACATAAACATAAACATAAACATAAACAAACATAAACATACATAACATACAGAAGTTTAATGATATTAGTTTGATGGAGAAATATACATTTGTTAAAGATTTATTAAAGGCTAGAATAGCACTATCACTATCACTATCACTTACTTATATACCGCTTCACAGTGTTTTACAGCCCTCTCTAAGCAGTTTACAGTCAGCATATTGCCCCAACAATCTAGGTCCACATTTTATTGACTTCAGAAGGATGGAAGGCTGAGTCAACCTTCAGCCTGTCAGGATCGAATTGCTGGCAGTTGGCAGAATTAGCTGGCAATCCTGCATTCTAACCACTGTGCCACTATGGCTCAGTAAGAATGCTTAACATTCCCAAGGCTGCTTACTAACCTCATGGCAGAATGAGAGTTGAGCTGGGGATGACTTGAATTGTAGCCTACTTTCTTAGCTTGCTTTCAGACATTGTGGGTACTTCATCACTGGAGGTTTTTAAGAAGAGACTGGACAGTTACTTGTCTGAAATGGTATAGGATGTCCTGCATGAGCAGGGGGCTGAACTAGAAAACCTCCAAGGTCCCTTCCAGCTCTATTCTGATTCTGAGTATTTTGGAAAGATTTAATAAAGATTAAATCAAGTTTGAAGAATGTTGCAGACCTGACCTGTTCTTCAGGATAAAATTGTTTCTTCAGAATTTTGGCATTTTTGGTCGCCAACATTCTTAGCCAGCCTTTGAATGGGAACTGTGTGAATGTTCTTTGATAACACACACAATGGGATCTTTCTTTTCTCAGACTGTCTAATGATTGGTTCCTTCAGATTTACAAAGAGAAGCAGCCACTTGAGAATAATGAGTTATCCACCCATAATATTTTCCAAGCTGTAAGGACAGCAGAACTGAACTAGCTGAGGTTGCAGAGTTAATGGAAGGACTTTTCAGGTCAAGTCATGACCTGAGCGGGGCAGAGTGCCTGGAACTCTGAATATAACCAACTTGGAAAAAATTCTTACTTCATTCTAATGCCCATCAATGTTGATGAAGTGGAAAGTGGACTGAAATAATTTAAGTCCACACATTTTCTGCCGAAATGAGTATAACCTATAAAACAGCCTTCCTAACTTCTTACTTGCCAAATAGGTTGATAACAGTCCTCAGAATCTGCACTGAATTTGTGGACTGCCAATCTGCTGTTCAGAGCATACCAGAGTAGTAAAAGCTTCTGAGGAATCATAGAGATGAAAGGATTATTTTTACAAGGCCAGTCTTCTAAATAAAGACTAAGGAAAAATTGTATTATTTCTAGGAATAATCCAGCAAGTAGATGAAACAATAGTATTAGCCAAACTTTGAAAATTTCTGCCACTGGATCCAGATTTTCATGTTTTTGCATCCACTTCTTTTTTACTGTTTGCCAAAATCTAATACATTCTGAAAAAATGTAATATTTGCTTTCTACTTTTGTTGGGTATTGGTGATTGTTATACACATCCCCTACCACTATAAATGATCAAAATTCTACTTAGATTCTTCTGTCTTTGGAATCTTATTAAGTTGCTCATAATTTTTGAATCTGGACTGATAATTTGGATTAAATTTCCAAATTGAATTTGGTGGAATTCCTTCAAACTTTTGAATTTGAGTAGTTGATTTTTGAAATTGAATCAAGTAGAATCAGCAAACTTAATAAAATCAAATCAACCAGAGATAAGTCCTATACATTTGGGTTGAGATCTGTGGTTCTCTAGTTGTATGTAAGTAAAGGCCCCTATTTTTTTTCCACTTTATACTATGTTAACATGATTTGTCACCTCAGTGTTGATTGGTTTAACAAGGCAATTTACTGTATATCTTTTACTTTCTTAGTGCCAAATCGTGAAATGCTGCTGTAGTCTTACATAAAGAGACATCCTTATGTGCATTGCAGAACTAGGAAGAGCTTAGATCATTCAGTACTTTTTGAAGCCAGGTTTTTTACTCCTAAACATTCTGAACAGCTTTGGGCTAACAACAAAAACATGCAGGCAGTTTTCCAGACAGAAGTGTTCCATAGGCAGAGAGCAGAAGAGATGCCAATGCCAGAAAGTCCAGAAGGCTATCTATGCAATAGATTGGTTAGAACAGAATTTCCTTTCCTTTTTCTTTTGCTCTAGTATCCTGGCAAACTAGTGAGAAGGGGCTTTTGAGCATACCAATTTATAGGGGAGAGGAAACCAAATTTTTGGAAGTTGTAGTATTGAATTTTTAAAATGTATTTAAAAATAATTTCAAAAGTTTTTAGTATCATCTTGTAGCTGAAATATTTGTGAACCTGTAGGGCATCTCAAAATTTTGAAGAAACATTGTAGTTTAGGAGTTTGAAGAACATCTGCTAATATGTGTTGAAAATCAATACTGCTGCAGTTATTTTTTTCTATTTTGCTATTCCACCTTTTGTGTTTACATTTTATGCTGCCTTGAAGGTCTGCCAGGCAGATTCCAAGTTATAAATCAAAATAATTCAAGTATATTGACTAGACTTGCATATTATGCTAAGCCATAATGCTATTTGTTTGTTTTGGCTTAGTATATTTCAAAAGCCCATTCATTATTCTTTGTAATGCCTGTTATACAGTTTAGCATGTTGCCTGAAAAATATTATAAAGTTAATAATAGTAATGCAAAGTAGAAAAAATAAGCATGATATCAGCATGACAGTACCTATTGATTATTTGTTCATTCTGCCATTTTGTAGACAATTTCTACATTTTAGTTTCCAGAGGAAGGCTGATGCCCAGAGTTCCTTTATGAATAATCTTATTCAAACTCTGAAATGCTGAAGGAGAGCCAGTGGTCTTTCAGTGTCTCTGTGAGATAATTTCATTGTATAGCACTGCTTCTCAGTAATGAAACGGCCTCTTATAAGTGATCAGGGAAAGCAGTGGCTATTCTTGTGGAATCTTATTCATTCTATCAAACTATTTGAAAACATCCACAAAACACAATCTACCTTCACTGTGTTATTAGTTATTAGAGTTTGAACCTGGTTTTTAATCTTATAATATTGG
Organism: Oxyrhabdium leporinum; assembly: GCA_032468155.1. Classification (NCBI taxonomy): domain Eukaryota; kingdom Metazoa; phylum Chordata; class Lepidosauria; order Squamata; family Cyclocoridae; genus Oxyrhabdium; species Oxyrhabdium leporinum. Next base: position 43,243 of record JANHFL010004997.1, read on the forward strand.
CAACATCTTTTTTAGAAGTTCTTTTTGTTCTTTTTCTTTTGAAGGGATGGAACTACAGATGTGACAAGGACTGTTCATTTTGGTACCCCATCGATGTATGAGAAGGTATACAAAATATTTTCCCTAATTGTCTCTCTCCAGCCGCCTTTAATCAGTAAACATTCTAGGTTACATCATTTGCCAGATTGCATTCATTTAATGCAGGGAACTATCTGAAAATCAAATCTGATAAATGACTTGTCCCTTAAATGTTATAGGTAACATATCCAACATTAGGGATCCAAGGTCATCCAGCCTCATGGACGCCAGCTTCCATAAGGAAGAAGTGATTCTTTGAAAGATATCTGAGAGTGGAAACCATTAAACTAGGGAAACAGCAAACAAGTAACTCAATAGAGTTAAGATGGCATCTTGTGCACTCCCAAGTCGTCCTATAGCTAGCTAGTTTGTACACCTTATATCCTCAAAGTGTACTGTACCTTTTTCCAAATCATATGTATAAGTGCACCCTGTTCCAGCATTTCTGTATTAGCCCAGCTTTGTCTGTGTATATAGTTCATTGGTTGACTATGTCACTTGTAGATTCAGAGAAACCCAGCTGTTGTGTTGCCCAGCTGGTGTGTTTATTATCCTATCTTCTGCAGCATCACTGAATATAAGCTGCACATAGTTTTTATCCATAGGTCATTACAATTTACTTTTTATTTTGATCAGTTTCACCTTATTGATCTTGTCAGTGCAATTGGTCCATGATTTCTTTTGAAGTTAACTCAAATCTTTGGACAAATAACTCAAGATGAAGAGAAAAGACAGAAAATGAAGAGAAAATTCTATTTTTTAACAATGTAACTTTGGTGTTGGGGAAAAATAATGATCCAAAAACAAAATCAGCATACATCAACTTGTTTCCAGGTTTTTCTCCTTTCCAATAGTTATTAAGCCTATTATTTTTGCACCTACTTTGAAGACATGCAGCAAGTTACATAGGGCTTCATTTTTCTAATTAAAAAACCTTATCCTATTTATTTTTAAGTTAATGCTATTCTTTTGGTGTAAGCAACATTATACAAATCAAGAAAAAGAGTACTAGTCAGTAAAGAAAATGTAAGGAAGGTAACAAGAAGAAATACTAAAACTAGTTTATACATACTTAATTTATTATAGCTTTGTATCTTTTTAGCTACTTGCTTTCTCCTTATACTTGTTTTGTCCTCATCCATATAGCACCTTAAATTTCTCATTTCTCTTTTTTGAGGAACTCATCAACTCCAACTAATCATGACTGCCTTGGTTTTCTCCTTTCTCTCAACCTATTCATTCTTTGCAATTTGTACCTAATTCGTTCTCTCTGCATCCTCAAATCATTTCAAGGTACTTTGGCATTAGTCATCCACTTCGCAAACCGAGGCATCATTCCTCACATCTCTAAAATTGAGAGTATGTGCAGTGTACTAGCATAGTTTAATAACTTTCTTCTGGTCAATGACAGAAATTCTTAATACAAATATATAGCAGAGCCAAGGAGAACATTTATGGCAGGTCCATGTAAAGACTGATTGTATGAAAGCTGGATCTTTTAGCCTACAGCCTCCATCCCTATTAGTTTTAAATAGATTTGTGGATTATACTGCTCTTTATTTTCTATCAAAAGTAACTGCAACTTCAAATATATTGACAGATATCAGCCCAGAAATTTATATAAATGGTCCAGGCCACAAATGACTAGACATTTCTTTTTATTTGCTTTGTTTACTGTGCTTTCTTTCTTTGCAGGAGTGTTTTACCTATGTCCTGAAGGGCCACATAGCCGTCAGTGCAGCCATATTTCCTAATGGAACCAAAGGTTAGGGTTTTTTTAAATTATTTTTCAGTATCTTCTGTTAAAGTGATCAGCAACAGCTGTGGTGATGTCATTTTCATTAATCGGAGTTGGAAGGAGATATTTAAGGCATTGTGTCTAAGAGACTGAAAGTATAGACTGTGTTAGTAGAGTTTAGTTCAAATCCTGAGTGGTTTTGAGGGCTCAGCTGTCAATGATTCACTTGGTGACGTTGGGTCCCCTATTGTGTCTGATGGTGTGCTCACTCATTGTATTAAGCCGTTAACAATATTTTTTCTATGCCAGAATTGAACGACTGCATTAAAATATGAACTAGGATATACAAAAAATAACATCTCACCAGATCGTTACAGAAGCTTTTAGCTGGCGTGTATATTGCGTTTTGTACTTTCAGTATGTTATAGTTCACATTTTAATGAAGTAAATTTTTGTCTTCGTTATTTTGTACCAATGACCAATTCCTATTGTAGGTTTGGAACTTCCAAGAATTCCACAATATTTAGTTTCTCCTCTAGATCATGCTATTCTGGCAAGTTTTCCAAATTCAATTCTTTAAACTAGAAATAATTTGTGACATGGTATGGCCATGGTATGACACTAAATTCAGAGTATCACAAATTATTTTCTGTTCAGATAATTAATACAGGGAAAAATAATCACTAATTACTTTAGATAATTTATGGAAAAATCAGTAGACATAATGGCCAGATCAACAGGTCCCGGAGGAGAAACAAAATGTTCCCCAAACTATTTCCTATTACAATCTTCTTGATTATAGAATAAAAATATAACTAAAAAAAGGATAATTTTGAGTTGCTATATTTGTATCTTGGTAACTTCTGTTTTGGTATATAGGTCATCTCCTGGATTCCTTTGCTCGCTCTGCATTGTGGGATCAAGGCTTAGATTACTTGCATGGTACAGGTCATGGAGTTGGTGCCTTCCTCAATGTCCACGAAGGTCCCTGCGGCATTAGCTACAAAACATTTGCAGATGAACCTCTGGAAGCTGGAATGATTGTTTCTGACGGTAACTTATCCCTATTGATTGTTATATGAAAACACATAATAGATCTCCTTGGGCAAATGTATTTTGCTCTTTTCTTTTACTTTTGGAATATTTATATAAGAATATTTAACCCTTGCATACTGTTTGGTTCCATATATTTTATAGGGAAGGATAAGAACACAGTGGTATTTCCTAAAAAAATAAACATGAATAATGCAATTATCAGACTATTTTGTATTTTTAAAGTATCTTCAAGCATTCAGACTTTTTGCACACGCTAGATCTCAATAATCACTAAAATAGCTCCATAAGGTCAATTATTCAGTTTCTGACAAGGGTCATCTCAAAGATGTTTTCTTAGATTAGGTCACAGATGTTTACCGCTGGAATGATTTATCTACCCATCTTGTAAACACTAAGGCTGGATGTGATCCTGTATTCACTTAAACATAGCACACTAACTATATGAAATTTGAGGAGCTGTTGGCCAATACCTGAATATTTCTTACTTGTGAGAGTTTTGCTTTTATTTGTGAGAGTTTTATTCTAAATGTTTTTTCCCTTTAATTATATCTCTATAGAACCTGGTTATTATGAAGATGGCTCTTTTGGGATCCGAATTGAAAATGTTGTCATTGTTATTCCGGCTAAAACAAAGGTGATTGATTCTTCAGCATCTCCAGGACATGATTTTTATGTGCAATGCTTTCCTGATGATATATTTAATCCAAAATAAATAAGCCCTCTACTGCAGGGGTCCCTAACCCCTGGTCCATTGACCAACACCAATATGTGGCATGCCAGAAACCAGGCTGCGCAAACAAGTGAAGCCCCATTCACGGGATACAGGCAAAACACAAAACCCTGTCCCTTCTGGTCCCCAGAAAAAAACAACTCCACAGAACCAGTCGCTAGTGCCCTAAAGGTTTGGGAGGGGGGCGCCACTTTAATGTAACAGTATATAGTTCCCAGCATATGGCTCAGAACACAACATGGTTTTAAAATGTGTCCTATTTTTCGTATGTTCTTCCCTCTGGGATACACAGCTTGAGGGCTTTGGACATCAATTGGATTTGAAGATCTCCTTTGATGCCTATTAAGTTTGATTATTTTTATTTTAAGAAAATTAATGGGAAATTGGCATCCGTTACATAGGTTTGCTTAGGATTTAAAAATGGTGGCTATCTATAGTCCCATGCATTAAGAACATGCAAAATAAGCTGAGCTGAGACTGATGCAAGTCATAAAAAAAACCCAACTGGTTTTGAAACTGGCATGATAAACATTTTGTGAGATTATCTTAACATAACCCCAGTATGCTCACCAATTCACAGAGTTTGACTATTCATCTTACCTAATTGCTGACAAAACCCGTACATTGTACATTTGATCAGAATAAAAATAATCATTTTACTATGCCTACATAGTAAATGTAGATTCCTTGGTTGGGAATTTTTTAACAAATGGGGAACTTTGTTAAAGTTTGTTTTAAGGTGTGTTTCTTTAGAACAGAGCAAAACTGTCTGGCAATTACATGTACATATATCTGTTCCTCTTTATGTGATGAGAACTATGACCAAATAGCCTTTTCTTCTTCACAGTATAACTTCAGCAACAGAGGGAGTTTGACGTTTGAACCGTTGACCCTGGTCCCAATCCAAACTAAAATGATACTTGTTCACCTACTGACTCAAAAAGAAGTAAGATGAGTAATAAATTCCATTGTGGTTTATATGGAATTTTTTATTTTGAACTTTGAAATAAATCAAAATGACAATATTCATCCCTTATTTACAGCCAAACTTATTTCAGTAATTTCTGTTATAAAACAAAGATAAAATAAATAACACCAGAGAGATTTGGAGAAGGAGTTTAGGGTGGTTGGATAGGAGAATCTCCTAATTCACCAGGGGTTCAGAATATAATGTATCACATTTGCTATAAAGGAAGACAGCCCTGACCTTAAGATGATCAACTCAAAGATGATTAGATAAATACTCTATTATCTATTCTCAGTGAATTTACGGTGGTTTTAAACATGCACAATTGCACACGCATACACACAAACTCTTAAAACCACCTTATGTTACTGGTACCACATCATAGATTGGTATTTTTCCTGCTTTTCTACACTGCAAGCATGTTCCTAAGCATGTAATCAGACACACATTAGAGTGTGATTATAAGCTTCTTCCAGAAGTATAAAAACCTTTAATAATGAAATATATCTTGATCCCTATCCCTAAAATCCTACTATTACTACTACTACTGGGAGCACTGGGCACCCAGCGAACAAAACAACAGAAAATTGTGCAGATGCTTCTAATGGATAAGAACATACTTTTTGAAAGTAAGGAAAGTAATTAGGAGCCTGAATAATCCCTATTTATTCATAGAAAACACTGGCAAGTTTAAAACTTAAAACCAAAATAAAATAAGTCAGTCTTCTATATATTGTATATAAATTATGCATTTAATTTATGGGATCTGTGCTGCTCTGCTCACTCATACACACATGTAAGTGTGTTTTAGAGAGTTTATTAATGTTCCTCAGCAGTTTCCTTCACCCAGCCTCAGAACTGTCCCAAATAAATCCAGCCACAAGCAGGCCAAGATTAGTCCACAAGGCAATGGCCAATAGTCCATAAAACAATAGAAACTTTTATGGACCAACAAGTAAGTCCACCAAACAAACTTAAATCCACCAGACAAAACCGAAAGTACTTCCACAAGAGCTCACTTGGCAAGAGAAGTTCAGAGTCTCCAAGGTACCAATTCAAGCAGGAAGCTTGACAAACACACAATTGTAAACCAAACATGTTTCCAGCAATGTCTCCCTCTGCCTGCCATGAAAAATAGCTTTGTGGTGCAGCCCATCAAGATAGACGGGACCTTCTCCCAAGTAATCTGGCAGATCTCCTTTGCTCTTGTCTTTTCTCTGTCCTGTGTGATCTCAGATCAACAACAGAAGGCAGCTCCTCCTCCTCTTTCCTGACCTGCAAACTGTCACCAGCCAAAGTCTCCCCCCCCCCGGGTAAACCTCTGTTGGCTGGCAGTACAGAGTCATTAATTAACCAAGTTTCTTATGTGCCAGGAATGAGCTTATCCTCGCTCAAGCCAGCCTCTAAGAGTCAGAGGAGTTGTCCAAGAGAGACATCACAGAGCAGATAAAAACTTTATTACTATCATAGACTATCAGAATCTAACATGCATACGTACATCTCTGGACAAATAGATTGCAAAATCATGTGTCATGAAATGAAGTCTAACATTTCTGTCAGGTTTCTTAACATTATATCATACCCCACAGTTTCCTATGTAGTTGTGCCTGTCCTCTGAAACAAGATTGTCTTCTAGATCTGTATGGCCCCCCTCTGCCATTGTTTAGAAGGGCTCTGAGGAGCCGTTTTTTCACCCAAACCGTTGATGAAGGAGAAGTCCCTTCCCTTCACCATGCTTGCCATTTTTAAATCTTTCTTTTAGACAGTTTCTTTTTCTCTCCTTTTAGTGTGACTGGCTGAATGACTACCACAGAAAGTGCAGAGAAGTGATCGGACCAGAACTTGAACAACAAGGAAGGCATGAAGCCCTTCAGTGGCTCATTAAAGAAACAGAGCCAATCTCTCAAACACCCTAATAGTCTTATTTCTATTTTTGGATGTAATTCCTTTTTAAAAATACATGTTCAGGGCTGCTTTGGCTTTGTGATAATGATTTAGGGGAAGGCATGAATTTTTTACAAGAATAATAATCAAGAAAAATAGAAAAGGAACAATGGGCAAGATAGAGGGTGAAAGGATTTATTCCCCTGTAATGTTGTCTCTGTTTTTTTTTTCTTTTTGATAATGAACAAAATTAAATTCAGAGCTGTGAAATCTGTGTCTTAAAACAATGAGATGGGTTAGTGGGAAAGAACACATGGCTGTGAAACTAATCTCTGGATCAGATTGATCAATTTGCTTGTATAAACAATGAAAGTAAGAAAACGTGCCATAATGTGAGCTGACGCTTGGTGGCAATTTTCTCAAATGTTAAGGACGAATGGTATCGTATCAAAGGTACACATATCTGCTAAAATTAGTGCCTGCATAGGTTTAGGTTTCCTGAAAAATAGAATTTCTCATAACTATTACTGAAAGATTTTAGCATCTGGCTTTGCTGCATCTCACATTTCAGATAGGCAACTAGTCACTGCATATTTATCTTTCAGTAAAGGAAGTGCCAAATAATACATTGCATTTCTGGAACATTCATCACAGATACGGTGCATGTAGGCTATATCCCTATGCCTGTCTTCTCTGAACTAAGTCCATTGCATTCAGGGGTTTTTATTTCAAGATACTTAGGACTGCACCCTCAGCAGAATATGTCATGATAGCCTCGTGCCATTAATTCTCAGCAATTTATTTTCAGCAGATTCAAATAATATATGGAGCAATCTGCAACTGAATAATGCCAGTGGGTGGTATGTTTTTTTTTTCCTTTTAGTACTTTAAAAATTCTGAAACTTTTGGACACAGATAACAATGCCCACCTTGCTGAAGCAATATAACATAACAGAATTTTCTCATGACTATGTATTTGGGTTCTAAATTTGTGTAGTAAGTAAACATAGTGTCAGCAAATGTAAGGATCTTTTGAATGTTTGAACAAATTCTTGATGGGTTTTATTTTTTAGTCTGCAAAGAGCTCCAAGGATCTACAGGTGTTGACTCCTTATTGAAAAGTTTAGTCCCAACATTTTTGTGATAGCTTGGAGTCAATAGAGTGTTAAATCCCTTTGATTAAAGTAGACTATACTGTTCTTCAAGCATGAGAAAGGAGTGGGGCAAAACGTAGTACATGTTATTTTGTAGCTACTCTGTATGCAACTGTCTGCACTAAGAGCATCGTGGATATGCAGAACTAGTTCCAGAGAGACAACTCAGATTGCCTATCTCTTGGGTATACTGGAAATGATGAAATTTATCACATTTTATGTGTCCTAGATTGGGAAATTGTCATTGGTACAATTTGTGCATGTTTTAAAGCACACTTTTCTGTGAAGGACCGTGTTAACATTCAAGTGTGTCAATTAATTAAAAATAAATTCTAAATAGTTCAAGTTTGTTAATGTGGTGACTTATACAATGACTTATGGAATGCTAACATAAGGCATTTAAAATTTAAGAGACATCTAATAGACTATTGTAAGAAAAATAGTTCTTCAAGAAGCATATAAAATACTACAACTGCCACAGTATACACAGAGTAATGCAGTTTGGGGAAAAAGAATGCAGTAGTAGTCGATTTAAAATGCAGTGTGACAGTAGCAGTGTGATCGGGCTAGAAAAACAAAACAAAATGCAAGTGCAATTTTAGGCTTCATCAACCGAAGTATATTGCTACTTTCCAAATTACGGAAAGAGTTGCTTCACTTCAATCTGCACTCTCATACCCCACCTCAAAACAATTTGGCCAGTTCTAAGCATCACACTTTTGAAAATGATTCAGATAAACTGGGACACTTTAGAGAAGAACAGCAAGTATGATTAGGGGATTAAAACCAAATTCTATCAAAAGAAATGGTTTGCTTGGAATAGGACACCATAATATTCTAGAAATACTTGAAAAATATTGTACAGAAGAAAAAGACCTGTTCTCTATCAATTGAGGGTGTAGAATACGAATAATGGAGAACATGTCTTGATTTTCTTCTGCATAATATTTTTCAAGTATTTCTATGTAGGTTACTAGACTCCATTTTAACTCATAGGAAAAATTTCCTAACAAGTAGTGGTACTAATTCTTAGAAATGATAATTTCCCCTTCACTAGATCTACTAGGTTCCCTTCACTAACCAGCCATCAGTCAGGATTCCTTTACTGAGGAAGGGATAATTTGGATTCCTTTACTGATTAGTGGTTTGGCTTCAGTTGCCAAAATGACCTTCCCTGATCTGATTCCAATCACGGCACATTCGGTGCAATTCAAAGCAAAGGATGAATTGCTGTTCAGTGACATGAGCGGCAAACCAGTTTTAAAGCATGAATTGCTGTGCAGTGAGATGAGTGGCAAACCAATTTAATAAATAATACAAAATGAGGTAAGCCAACAAACAGCAATATAAACTTTAAAGGTCACATAAGAGTTTTATCTTAATGTATCAAATACATGCTATTGCAAAAAAGAATGGTGAAAAATCTGGCACATATTAACTAGAAAAGCACCATTAAAGGGAGATTTCATTTATTGCTTATGCTGCTTTCCTATTTTTCTCAAAAGAATTCATGTTGTTGGGGAAAAAAATTCTTCCACATTTTCTTCAGCGGTCCACTGAAAAATGTAAGCTGTAAATGCACATGGCTAATGAAGCTATGGGAGATCTTCACAGCTTGATGTACTAATCACCAAGGATTTTGTGAAGTTGGCAGTAAATACTTTAAAAAAAGCATCTTGTATCATTGAAGCAATGTGACTAGTAAGCATGGAGGGAATGCGTGAATGTGAATGTGATGTTGAATTGTTTTACATTATCTGACAGCCGGATAGCACTAGCGATGGGCCCAATAGTCTTTTTGCACATAGTCTGACTATACATACAAGCTTCTTCCAATGCTTCTGCTATTTCCACTTGAAAAAATGCCATCTGCATATGCACAACACACGTGCAAAAAACTCATCTGCGTGTTAGAAGTATCAGTCAAGGCTGTGAAAAACACAACCCAAGAGGGGATATTGTTCCAGAGGGACAGCTTCAAAGGGATACTTCGCAGAAATCCTTGAAGCAAAGACCCTCTTTTCAGCTTTTCATAGGCCTGTTGATGACTACATCATATCTTCCCCTGATTGTAAGGCTACATGTTTACTCATACCATTGAGTCAACCCTTCTTTCAACAGGCAACATGACAATATACCTGAACAAAGAAAGCATTGTCTTAAATCACTGTCTACAGAAAAGGATTATGTAGGCAAATGCTTGTGTCACAATAATTAATCAAAACCAGAAATGGAATTGCCTGTTGCTTCTGCTTTATCTTATCCCAGTCTTGTTCTGGGTGATCATCTTAATGTTTGCAGAGGATCATTCAATAGTATATAAATGATTTTAAGCAGAAAGTCATTGTAGCGGTTTGGAAAGGGACTACATTGATTTATTAAGCATCGCTTTTCAAGACAGGAGAATGACAGAATCTGAAGTTGGTTTTAGAGTATGAAAGCAATGAATGTTACCTGAGTAATGTTAGAGTTTGCAGAATTCAACCTGCACACAAGTAAAGAGCAGGATTCATTTATAGAAGAAACTTCTTTATATACAATAATATACAGTATGATGCATGTATACAATACCATGCAGCAGAAGTCAGAACCAGAAGAATTCATAAGTCATAATCACAAAAGCAGTACAAACACAGAAACTATACAAGCAGAGGAGCTAAATAATCCAAGGACAAACTAACTGTTATATACAGACCAGTAACCCTAAGCCACGCCCAGTCTTCAAGCCGTCTGGCTCACAACAGTCCCCATTGGCTGACCTGTTACCATGTCTATTCCAATTCATGAACTCTTATATACTGACAATAACTCCAAAATACATTGACTTTGAAACTGTACATAATACAATACTAACAAGTTTGTTAATATCAAAGCAAATTAATCTCATTTTAAGATTGTAAGAAACCTACTTAATACCCTTAATATTATCCTTATCCTTAGCAATTAATTTGTTAATATGGAATATATCCTTTTATTCCAGAGATCTTGCAGCAAACTAATATTCACATAAGCATTATACTTTACTTATTTAACACACACACACACAAAACATAGGCATCATCCAAATACTATTCCAATACTGATAGTAATCAATCAAATTATTTATTTATTGTTTTGACCACTGGTTGTAACAAATGAGATAAAACCTGCACAAAAGAAACCAGACAATAATAAAATAAATTAACATTTTTAATTCGAGGGTTTCAAACATTGCTAAAGCATTTTGACTGAACGTAGAAATCAAGCGATATTTTAAATAAATAATATTGCCAATTTCTCAACTGAAGACAATCTAAATGTCACTTGTAATAGCCATGGGAACACCATCGGCAGCTCTCTGATATTGGCAGAAAACACTGCAATCTTGTCAATTTGAACTGGAGAACCTCTGGGGCTTCAAAGGCTCTGAAGAAATATCCAACCTTTTCTGCAACTTAAAAAGAATGGGAAAAAAATATTGTGACTTTCCTAAAGTTATTCAAGGAGTTCATGCTGATGTCTGTCCTATTAGTCCCTTCAGTGAGACACAAAACATGGTGCAAACATTCAGCAAAGTCATCTCTAATAATCTGAATATTTTGGGGGCTTTATTGGGTAGAATCCGATTTACCTATTCCCATAACGAATCAATGTGAACTTATAGTCTGTAATGATAAGTCTACAATAATAAGTCCACTATAAAGGCCACTAGAATAAACACTTTCCTGCTAACATTTAAGTTTAAAATTAGTGTTTTATCATCATAATTCATATTGTCTTGCCTCCAAATTACACATCGCTGGGACATCTGTTTCTTGAGGTATTGTGAGATTGGGCACTGTGGCCCAGCATTATGACCTTTCAATTCTTACAATAATTATGACTTTTTGGATAGATAGGCTCAGACACCTGGAATTGGAACAGCTTCCTAAAAAAGGATGGGCAACCATTTGAAGTTTTCTAAGAATTCCATCCTTCGTATAGTTAAATTTCTTGAGGACAATGTTTTTCATTTCATGTATTGATGTGAATCAGTGCATTGCCTTTATCCTGGTTAAAGAGTATACAGCAGGGTGCTGTGATAAAAAAACCCAATTCATTTAACAGTGACTTATTTGTGTCATATCTCTTTAAATGTAATGTAGCCTCAGGATTCTTCTTTCTGTGTTCTAAGACAAAAAATTCCTGCAAGATTTTTGCAAGATAACTATGTGTGAGCCAGTTATATAAATGAAGGTGTGCATTCTGAGACGGGATGTGATAATTTAGAAAAAGATTTTCATTTACCTATGGCAGAGCAAATGGACCTCAACCTGCTGTGTTCCAGCTCTGAACCTTTATGAGACCTGGTTCCTGAAGGAAATGCAGTGTTGCTTTGATTTAATGGACCGGTTGTCTAGAGTCCATTAAATCAGAGAATATGTCATCCATAGTGATGCTAATGGGTAAATGGTGCAAACTGTATTATTCAAAAATAAATGGGAATTTTGTCTGTTGCATCTGATATCTGTTGCATTGAACATTTATCAAGTGACAATCTTTTATTGCTCAATTAAAATAACATTTTAATGGAGAATTTAAGGGAGAATCTTGCATTCAGTGATTACAGGTACATCTTCAAAGCAGCATGAGCCTTATGCCGAGACCACCTTAAGTTCATCATTGGTCACTGCAACCTCAATTTCTTGGACTGAGAGAAAAAGACAGATACTTTTCATTCTATGATGTCTGTGATGGCATTTCGGTACACAGTGGTATTTTGTAATTCAGCATTAACTCATTCTGGAAGGTATGATGGGTACTAAAATATATGAGTCCCAAAGAAAGGGTTAAGTTTAGGGTTCTGGTTCTGGTTCTGGTTCTGGTTCTGGTGCGGGTTCACATTCGGGTTCGCGTTAGGCTGCAGGTTAGGCTTCGTGTTAGGGTTACATTAAGGTTAGGGTTAGGGTTAGGGTTAGGGTTAAGGTTAGGGTTACGGTTACGTTTAAGGTTAGGGTTCAGGTTCGGGTTAGGGTTTGGGTTTGGGTTCGGGTTCGGGTTCGGGTGCGGGTTCTGGTTCTGGTTCTGGTGCGGGTTCGGGTTCGGGTTCTGGTGTGGGTTCGTGTTAGGATGCGGGTTAGGTTTCGTGTTAGCGTTACATTAAGGTTAGGGTTAAGTTTAGGGTAAGGGTTAGGGTTAGGGTAAGCTCTATTTACTCTCAGGGCCAAAAACTGTTCTGGGGAAAACATTTTTAGAACATCTCTGACAATAGGGCAGGTGACATTATTTGGAAGCACTTCTTTCTGCACCATAGGAAAATACACAGCAAAATTCCATTGGCAATCAATATTAAATTAGAGTTAGGGTTAGGGTTAAGTTTAGGGTTAGGGTTAGGGTTAGGTCCCCTTCAACTCGCAGTGGAAAACAGATGTCGCCAACGGATTGTTAGCGTATTGTTAAGGTTAGGAGGGTGCAAACTTTTTAACTCTGCCCTCTATGTTTCCTGGTAAAATACATAGGAAAAACCCATAGGAGAAAAAACCAACTTAGGGTTAGGGTTAGGATTAGGGTTAGGTCCCCTTCAACTCGCAGTGGAAAACCGATGTCGCCAATCGATTTTTAACCCAGTGCTAAGGTTAGGAGGGCACAAAGTTTTGAACTCTG
>JANHFL010004997.1:62657-84678 GCA_032468155.1 Oxyrhabdium leporinum
TACCTCCCAGCAATTTGCCTCCTTGCAGCAAACAGCAAAAACCTGTTTCAGCTTCAGCACAGCCTGATTAGCATAAGTAGCTGATTTTCTCTTGAATTGGCCTCCCAACTATCAGCTGTTTCAGGCTTCAGGGGTCTCTTGAGGGAAAAAAATCTGCCTCTGCCTCTCAGTAATTTGCCTCCTTGTAGCAAACAGCAAAAACTCAGTTTCAGCACAACCTGATTAGCATAAGCAGCTGATTTTCTGCCTCCCGAAAATCAGCTGTTTCAGGCTGCAGGGATCTCCATTGGAAGAGGAAAAAATCTGCCTCTGCCTCCCAGCAATTTGTCTCCTTGCAACAGACAGCAAAAAGAATTGGCCTTCCGATGATCAGCTGTTTCAGGCTGCAGGAATCGCCATTGCCGCTTCTGTGTGCCCAGCGCCCCATTTTCAGCGTCCACGCCCGCCATTTTCCACCCATTCTGATCCCCGCTGCCAAGAACGGGCCAAAAATGGGGCGCATGGAGGCTGAAAATGGGCACTGGGGCGTGCAGAGGCGGCAATAGACAATGGCGATCCCTGCAGCCTGAAACAGCTGATCGTCGGAGACAGATTCAAGTGAAAACCAGCTGCTTCTGCTAATCAGGCTGGGCTGAAGAGAGTGTTCTCCCAGCCGGGCTGGGGTTGGGCGGAGAAGGGCGGGACCAGCCAGGAGTGGGATTTTGGGGTTTGCCGAACTCCACAGAGTCTTAGCAAAGGGTTCACTTGAACCCCAGTGCTCCACCCCTGGTCATCAAGCAAGCTGCAAGTTGTTGGCAAGAAGTACTATTATGGTCAGGAGGCATTTCCACCAAGACTTCTGTGGAGTATAAAAATTAGTATCAGCCATGATCATTAGCCAACGAAATCACTTTGAAGATGAAGAATTACCACAAGGAAGTCACACACAGTCCATGACCAAGCAAAATATGCCATAACCAAGAAGCAACTACATTGTACAGATGTTCTAATGCCATCTTTTAAAATATGGTACATTATATATGCATAAAGCTACTTTGCTATTTTGCTCTTTTGTATATGCTTCAAAGCACTAAAACACAAGGCCGAAACCAAGGATATACAAACAACTTCACAGTATAATGAGGTTGTATATCTGTTTGTCAACTATAGATACATGGAACCATATATAAAGAGGACCACTTTATTGACAAGACACAATCCACTTAATTTTTCTTTCTTAATGAAATATTAATTGCATATCCATTCAGAACGGGGTTTTTTTGGATTTGTTTTGGATGCTTTGATTTAAGGGAAACTATAACATACGGTGACGTGTCTTATACAGAATATCAATACATGATCTAAAACTGATATATAATGGATAAATTCACACATCACACATAACCAGAAACAAATGATCAGAACTATAGCTTAAATGTGAAGCTGTAACCTGTGAATTTAAAGAAATGTTTAAAATTATATTTTGGTATCGTTCAGTAGACAAAGTAACTTACATGATTTTACATGTAGAGATTTGATACATAAAATTTTGTCATACTTTGATATATCAGCATGTATCAATGAATATGTATTTGGGAAGATACAAAAGCAAATAATACCACACATTTTAGGAATGCAGAAGCATATTCAATTTCATGTTCAGATAGGACAGCCAGGATGAAAGCTGACTTTCACTCTACAATTGCCACTCCTAAAATTCCTTATATAAAGGAAATACCTGTCTTATTTATTAAAAATATATTTAAGCTATCTTTATCCTTATAGAAGGCATGGTGCAAAAAAACCCTCCACAATCCAAGAATTCATGAATATAAAAAACAATACTATATTTAAAAGAGAGAATCAAAATGTAGAACTAGTGTTGTCAGGATGAAATCCTAAGCAATCCATTTCCAGAATAAGCTGGAATAAGAACACTGTACAGAATAAGTGTTAGTGAATACAGTGTCATTTTTTCTTGGACTCCTTCCTTTCTTAGCAGCAGGCTATCCAGAAGATGCTGTCAGGCCATTTTTATAGACTATTCTCCTCATAAGGTGCCTCTCAAAATGTTCCAGGATTCAGATGCATGAAATAGTTGTGTTTTGTATTCATTGTGATTGCTGAACCCAGCTTTTCCCCACTAGGTGCATTTCCAGTTGTACTTGAACTACAACTCCCATAATTATATCTGAAGAATAATTATATGTCTGAGATTTGTGACAGTTGTAGTCCACTACATATGGAGAATGTACCATGTAGTACATGGTGGGTTATATCAGAACTGAATACTAGTCTGTAGTATAAAGTCACATAAAATAAAATTTTAAAATAATTACATTTTAAAATAATTCTCAGTGTAACTTTTACTCAGAAATTTAGGAGACATTTCATCTTGGAGGCATTTTAGCAGAAACAATGAGATTTGAAACAAGTGGGATTTGAGTTCAGTTCATCCTTACTTTTATCCTTACTTTTGATAGATCTTTATCCTTACTTTTGATAGATCTTATCAAGTTAATTGTTTGCTGGTATTTGTATAATAAGGCTTTTGCTAAATGAGCCTCCTGCAAAAGTCTTTTAATCAGAAATAGCACAGGAAAAGACTCAGACATGGTAATCATTCTTTTTTCTGTCATTTATAGAATGAGCAAAAATAAAAATCATTGTCCATTTCATTCCTTTGCTGTAAATTCAGTAGTTTTTCTACAGCATTACATGCAATGCCCATCAAATATGTTTGAAAATCTGCTAGTCTGCTCAGCATGGGGGCTGTAATGAGACATTCCCACCAGCTGTGAGACAAGCTCAGCCTCAATCAAATCAAATCAAATAAACAAAATAAAATAAAATAATAAATAAAATAAAATAAAATATTGTTTTCATTTGTAGAGTTCTAAGTATTCCTTTCCATCTTTATCTCTTCAGAGCATATGAACAGTCTTACCTTCCTTATAAGAGCCTTTTTGTGTCCCTGCAGTGAGAGATGTAATGATTAGAAGTGAAACCCAAAGTCTTCAGTAGATAAATCTCAAACGGTTACATCAAAAAGATAACAGGGAAGAAACAAATGGACAATCTCAATCAAGTAAGCATCAAGTTCATGGAATTACATCCCCGTGCCTCTTTTACTATTGATTACTTATTAGTAACATGCATTACTTGGTATATCCGTTAGTTTTAGGATTATTTCCCTATTAATACCCATTTCCAAGCCAATTGAAAAAAAAATCTCATTTGTGGTAATGATCTTAAGAAAAGAGTTAGGCTATACCTATGAACTGTTTTAATACTCTTTTAACTCATACAATTGGAACATCTAAATGGTAACTTGCTTTGTTTGATTTACAGATCCAACTACCGATATGGTATTGCATAGGAACATTGCTAGGAGAATGTATTATGTAAAGTACTACATCACTAGTGAGTCTGGCAAATTACTAGAGATTACAAAGTTTGATGGCAGTGACAAGAAGAAGTAATAAACTAGGGTCATACACTCCTGCAAAGCCACAATATCTTTTGTTCAATTTGGCTTGCAATAATGTATGAATTTTGACCAATAATGGTACACTCAATAAACCATAGTTAAGTAAGCAATGATTTAAAATGATATGCAAACCCTAACTCTTTCATTTGTCTGTGTTTAAAAAAGAAGGCAGTACCAGACCAATACATTAATGAAAATGGTAAGAAACTTCTGTTAAAAATCCCTTTGCTGTCTCAGCTAAGTCCAGTTCTCAGGATTTCCTAGGAAAAGTGAAATAATAACTAATGGGGTTCATAGTATCATAAAGCTGAATGGGCCTTGTAGGTAATGTAATCCAACTCATTGTCAAGATTCTTGGAATATAATTAATTCATCCAGAATCATGGTAATAATATTAGATTCATTTTCTAAGTTATAGATAATAGGGAAATTTTGGGAATGTCTCTCCAACATAAGAATAAAAAAAACTTCACTATCTCATATACAGTTATCCAAGTTTTCATTTCCTTTAAAACTGGGTCATGTAAAACAAATTCTAAGTGTGTGTGAAGAAAATCAAAATTCACATCTTTCAATTTTAAATCTTTTTTTAAAGCAAAGCGCTTCATGTTGCAATCTTTAAAAAGAACACATCCTCTCCCCATTAACACTACCCCCTAGCTATCATCTACAAAATATGTTAAAGCTTAATTTGGTGAGACAGCTTGGATTTCCCCTCAGTATTTTACTTCAATGGGGACTGCTGTCTGTCAGAGGATCAGTTGCTATAATTCTTCAAGTGTCTGCTTAAAAAAACAAAAGCCATTGAGGAAAAAATAATCTAAATTCATCTTCATCCCCCAACCCCTGCCACATTGTACATTAAAGCTTTATAACAAGATCTCTTTCATATTTGACATGAATATGTATGCTTTCAGATTCAACCACAAGTAATGGAATTCATTTTGGGATGACTGAGGCTAAGAGGTTATCACTGGGATAACCTCTAGGTCTGCCTAATCTTGATTGAGATTTGCTGATCAAAAGTGGAAACACACACACACAAACACAAACATATGTATAACATATGATATGTACATATGCTACATTTATTTCACCCAATAGAATAATATCTGAATTTTAAGCATATGCAAAGGAAGCAGTGCATCTGTGGGGCATTGAGTGTGTATACAATTAAGCTATATGGAAGTAGGAAAAACTTAATTAGCCATTCAGAGTCACTTAGACAGTGAAATGAGTGAGATACAAATTTGATAAATGAAGAAAAAAAGTGTTTTGTTGAGGTGTCAAAAATAGTGAAATACTATGTTCAGATTTTGCTCCACCTCTATGATTATAAATCATAGGAACAATCTGTTATAAAGGTCACAATTGACAAGACAAAACTTTCCTCATCTCTCACGTTGGTAATTATACATAGCTCTGCTAGATCCATTGTACTGTCTGTGCACCTGCCATCTATGAAACTCAGTAGTACTTTGCTACTGGAGTAGTAATGATAGTTCAGATTTACTCTAAATAGTACACCAGGCACCTAGCAACTGTCTAATCTATTTTCAGTTGTTGAGCCTGACAAAGCAAAAAAGACACTTGAAGATCTCACTACTTATGCCTAAGCTACATATAGTTACCTAAAATTAGCAGATGAGATTAATAATACAGGACCAGCAAGGCTCAATGCCTCTGTACAAGAGTAAGAATACCAATGATTTGATAATAAATATTGTGGAATCACTTTTTAAAAATATCTTCTTGGACCCCATTGTTTTGGACAATTACTTATTGGTAGACAGCATTTCTCTTTTTTTATGATAAATGATCAAATATGGAACTAATAGTGATATAAAATACTTGGATAACTCAGATTGCTTAGATCCATTTTAACTGGCTTTATTTTGCCACTTTAGTTACTTATAAAGTAATAAAGGCAGGATAAAAACATAATAAATAAATAAATAAACAAATTTCAAAACTGCCATGGTTATTGATTATCTTATTTGGGACACATGGAGTGTGACCTTGATAATTTTCATGAATCTCTCAGCAGCTTTTAAGGCATTCAACTAATCCTCCTTCTCTTCTCTTCTCTTCTCTTCTCTTCTCTTCTCTTCTCTTCTCTTCTCTTCTCTTCTCTTCTCTTCTCTTCTCTTCCCTTTCTCTCTTCCTTTCTCTGTTATTTAAAGTTTAGTAGAAGCTTTACATTTATACCCATCATGTACTTGGCACTGAAAAGTATTTAAGTTGGAAGACAGTGCTATTTCAGGATTGCTCACAATTGTGATCATCACTATTGAAAAACATATTGTCCATGACTATAATTTCATTTGGTGGTATCACCTCCATTTTGTTTTATTGCAAAATAGGATAAAGGGAAAAAGGAAAAGCAGCTTTTGTTTTTCCTTTATATCTGTTTCTACTTTCATTTTTCAAAATACCGAAAGCTGAAATTTATTACCATGTCATAAGATTTGCGATTCATACAAGTCCAGACTCTTGTTATCTTTTTCAGCCTGGGGTAAATATGTCATGTCAGTTATTCACCACAGTTAGAATATATTAGTTTGTATGATGCCATAAACCATATAAACGCTAAGACCAATAGACAGAAGTGAAGCTAGAATTTTAAACTCTTAATTGAACAGTTTTATGTCTATTTTTGTATTAGCAAGAGTGTTACTTCAGAAGGCAAGCTAATATTTTTCTTCTTCCTTTCATTCTATATCTACTTTTATATTTTTATATTTTTTAAAATTAAAAAATTAGAAAAAAGGATATTCTTCCCTTTGCATTTTATAATTGTACAAGCTAAAACATTTAAAAGTGCTTTAAATTAGACTACCATAAAATTGAATCTACTTATCTTGGCTTTAAGTTAAATGTATTCATTATTCTATAAAACAATTTTACTTTAGGAAACGATCCTAAAAGTTTCCTAATCAAATGAGTATCCAATACACACAGTAGCCAAAGTAGTGACAAGCTGCTGCAATAAATTAGGTACTTTGGATGCCAGTTTGGGAAATGCTGATGGGTGGTTGACTCTAATTTGTCACATCCAATCCATTCCTGAAGGCTCCTTCTTCTATGTAATAATAGGATCAGAACTAAGTAATAGTCAGCGTTATGGCATTCTATTTCCTAAGCCAACTACCATTAATATTTCCTTATCCAACTACCATTAATAACTGTTTTTTGTTACACAAGTATATCACTTGATTTCTGTCTAGAGACTGGATAGGTAGCTGACCAACTGAATAGAAGGATACTTTGATATGATTGCCCCAGATGAACATTTAGTTGAATATGTGTTAATGGTTAATTGACACATGGAAAATCTTATTTGATATTTGATAATGCTTTCCTAAGCATTTCCTTGGGCTTTTGTTGATAAATCTGTCTCCAATATTAGAAAGGAAGTGGTGGTGAGGTGAAGTGGAGTTTTATGAGTTTCATGTTGGGGATTTTTAAGTCACTGTGCGTGTGTTGTGTAGCCATATAAATTTGTTTAGCAAATAAAACAATAAAACCATGGATTCTAAAAGCAACTCATTCATCCTTGACAATTAACACATTTGGTAATATAACCAAGAAATTATAAAGAGGACTGTCAATTTCATGGCAGGGCTTTGCTGTTTTGGCTCTTTTGCTTTCTTTTGGCTCTTGGTTGAAAAGCATTTTTTTTTTAAAAAAATGAGCAAATCTTTGATGCTATCTTGGTATTAATTCTTTCATCTTCTGTGACCTCAGCTGCAGAATTGTCACCACTCTGCATTAGCTTTTAATAGTTTTGTTACAATCTTTCACTGACTGAAGGCAGGTATGTTGATGAAGATAAGTGTGGAGAAATGTGTTTTTTAAGAGATAAGTATAGCTGTCTGTGGGATAAAAGATGATTGAACTGAAAGGGTAGGAGAATTGATTCATCTGCTGTTGGCTTCTGTGTGATTTTAAGGACATCAGTGGAATGACATGGGGGAAAAATAAGAAAAAATAAAACATAACTCCTAAAGTAGGGAAGATTCATCATCAAACAGTAATGCTCCGTGACCTATCCTTCCTAACATTTATGGCAAATTATAATGCTTTATGCTATATAAAAATGTTCCATTTTTATAAGAAACTCAGAAAGATTATTTCTGAAGTAATTCTAGAAAAGTATAGCTATTGAAACTAGAAAGCAGTTATAATTAATATCTCTTTCTAATGAGAATGAATGAATTTTTGTCTAAGCATAAAGCTGTAGCAAATTTGGTATCATTATAATCCTTACCATTGTAGAAGAGAAACTTTGGTGGTGGTGTTTCTTCCTTTGAAGAGATGTTGTGCATTGGAGAAAACATGATACCAATACTAATTCCATGAAGTATCCTCTTTAATATTTGGGGTAATACAATTTGGTCTAGTGCTGAAGGCACCAAACTAGGAATCAAGAGACTGGGAGTTTTAATCCCACCTTAGGTATGAAAGCCAGTTGATGACTTTGGGCCAGTCATTGTCTCTCAGACCAATTCACTTCACAGAGTTGCTGTTGTGGGGAAAATAGGAGGAAGGAGTATTAAGAATGTTTGCTGCCTTGAGTTATTTATAAAAATAATAAAGGTAGGATTAATCTAAAAAAAATATATTGTAATATCTGTTAATTAAAGCATTCCTCTAGACCTGTGTTTTTCAAACTTGGCAACTTTAAGAGATGTGGACTTCAGGTGCAGAATTCCCAAGCCATCATGTTGGTGAGGAATTCTGGGAATTGAAATCCACTCTTCTTCAAGTTACCAAGTTTTAAAAACACTGATTTAGACTCTCCATTTTACCTAGTGTTCCTGAAAATCGATAGCATACAGATTATATTGTTTATGAGAAGTCATGTTCATACAGCTTAAATATGTTCACTAGTTAATTAAGGATTCTGGGATTAATGATGACAATCTATCTTTTCTCATTTTGTAACTAATCCAATCAAGCACATACATACAGAAGTGGCTGAAGTACATTATAGAACATCAACTGCTTAAAAAGATTAAAATTCGAATGTGAAAGGGGAACTGCAATACATTTTCTGTTGTGAGGCTATAGTCAGTATAAGTTGTTTAATCACAGAGAAGAGGCTCAGAATATATTACTGTGATTTCACAAGAGCCTTTGGATTTAGAAGTTTTCTTTGGCAATGAAATATCTTTTTTCATAAACATGGATGATTGCAACTCATGGGGTGCAACAGGATATTGTGATTCTATTTACTAAGGACCTAGGTAAGGACCAGGACAGAGTATAATGAAGATGTCTACAACACTTTTTTTACTCAGGCTTAGAAGAGACAACCATATTGCTGTGTAAAAGGCACAATATTTATAGTAAAAGTCTTTTGTGTCTGCTTCTTGAGGGGTCAATTAAAGCTTTCTTGCTGTTTCTGCAGCACAGACAAAAAATATGCTTTAGTTCTTCGGATTTTGATTTAATATATTGCTATAAACAGATGATACAGCACAAGAGAGAAAATCTAATCTTCTTTCTTCTTTGTCATCATTGAGGCCTTTGCAAATGAGTTAATTAATTTGTACCACTGCACTCTTTTCATGCAAAGGTGCAAAGCCGGCACATAATTTGAAATCTTACTGAATTCTCAAGGGAAAAGGGGAAACAGACATATATAAAGCTGCAAGGCTGGCAAAGTCTTTGAGCATCCTATAGGGCTTTATTATTATTTTTTCTGTTTAAGAGATTTCCTTAGCCACTTTTTGGCTCCCACCATGTAAAAGATACCACAAAGTAGGCATTAAAATTTTTATGAAGTGCCTGCTTTATTGCCTTAATAAATCTTACTTTGGTTTGCAGAACGCAGTCCCACTGATGTTAAAGAGTTTATATGAAAATTAAGCTGCCAATCGATCTCTTTAATTAGACAAATGCCTAGATTAAAAATAAAACAAATGTCAGATAGAAATGAAGGGCAAGCATGGTTGCCCCAGAGGGAGATTCTCCCCTCCATATCCTTTGCAAAGGTTAATGGACTCATATCTTATGATTAGGAGGAGCAAAAGGACAGGTCTCTCATTCCTGAATCGTGCCTTTCAGCCCCACTGAATTATTTACACCTGAAAATGAGTTACATAATTATGAACATGGTTAAAGTTAAGTTGAGTTCATTTTTCAGGAGGTTACTGCTGCATTTGGCTTGCAGTGTGTTTTTCTCTTTATTCTGTATGATATATTCTGGCTGGCAAGGCAAATGAAAAATTTGTCAACTGTCACATTGAATAATGAGTTCTTTATCCAGAATGTCATTTCTTTGTCCAAAGCAAGATGACATATATACACACAGATGCAAACATCTTTCCATTCCCCCTTTCTTTGTTAAAGATTGTGGTCTCAGAAACAAGTCTGACTTTTTATATGTTCTAAAAGAATATTAAAATAATTACCAGAAATATCAGAAAGCCAGGCTCCACCAAGATGCTTAAATGGATGCTTGAAAGTTAAAAATGTTAACAGGTTAGGAACCCTTTAGTATTTCTTTTTATCTCATTATCTAAAGATGATGGACAGTCATCTTGCAGAGACGGCATAGTGAATTCTGCAGTGTATAGGGATTTGGGCTTTATGACTTCTTAGGTCTCTTTCAACTCTATGATGCTTGATCCATAATGGCATCTGGGTCCTTCAGAATACCAGCATTTTACCTTCTTTGTTTATCCTACGTTCACAGCACTACCTATTTAAACGCTACCTCTTAAAGCAATAGCACTTAGACTTATATAGCAATAGCAACAGCACTTAGACTTATATACCACTTCAAAGTGTTCTACAGCCCTCTCTAAGCAGTTAGCAGAATCAGCATATTGTCCCCACAATCTGAGTTCTCATTTTACTGATCTTGGAAGGATGCAAGGCTGAGTCAACCTTGAACCAGTCAGGACTGAACTCCTGGAGTGAGCAGTGACTTAGCCTGCAGTACTGCATTTTAACCACTGCGCCACCACAGCTCTTGTGTGATTATCTTGGTCCATATGCCAAAAACTATTGAAGAATTATTTGTATGGAGACTGGGCTTACATGCCTGAAATGCTTCTCCTTCTATTAATTCATACATACAGCAGAATGCAATACCAATGGTACATTTTAGTAGCAGTAGCAGTAGGGATGTGCATGCTTCAAAAATTATTTAGTAAACATGCTTCAGAGTGTGTAGGCACCTGAGAGCAACATCTCAAACTAGTTATCATTTTAAAGTTTCCACTTGAATGACAATGTTGCTGATCCTCAAGTTTATGCTAACACTTTTAAAATGCCACTAATAAACAATAACACGAAGATTATATGACAGAAGCCCTCCTACATTTTCCCCTGATTTGGGAAAATGCTCTGTGCTACTCCCTGAATTCCAATAGTATATTTATAGCTTCCTCTCATTCTGTCCATTCCCATGGCAATCTATTATTGCTCAATCAAACTAGTGTTTCCTGTCCCAATGGTGCAAGCAAATTGCCCACTTAGGAAACATTGAGATGCATTAAACAATATTAACTTTATTTATCAAAGGCTCTGACCAGTCATTCACAATAATTAGGCCAATCAAATTTACCAACTCAGCTGGGATTCTGGAATCCATAGAGTGGAATCCTGGATTCTGACTGTTCCATCCAAAACTATGCAATAATCTGCTCAGCCCTGCAAGATTCAGGGAACTGAAGAGAAAATAAATTAAAATTTGTTTTGGTTTAGCTGTAACAAAAGGAATAATATAATTTATATGCTCAAGATTCTGTCCATTTAATTATCTGCCAAATTTGATACATAGTTGATCT
Source organism: Oxyrhabdium leporinum (assembly GCA_032468155.1). Taxonomy (NCBI): domain Eukaryota; kingdom Metazoa; phylum Chordata; class Lepidosauria; order Squamata; family Cyclocoridae; genus Oxyrhabdium; species Oxyrhabdium leporinum. Next base: position 73,929 of record JANHFL010004997.1, read on the forward strand.
TCAGGCATCTTTGACTATCTAATAAATTTCAGATATTTATAACCAGAGAATTTGTTCTCTCCAGCTATGTTAGCTAGCACTTATAGATGAATATTAGTGGAATCAATCAGTTTTTCCTGCCTATGTTGGTGTGGCAACATAGCCCTAGTTTATTACTTACCTGGATTTAACTGTCAAAAGATTAGTAATACTGGAGTCCAAGATGACAAAATCCTGAAAATGACTGATAACTTAATTGAAAATTTCATGGTGATCTGAGCTTTCACCAAGAAGAGAGCTGTTTGAAAGTACAAGTGTTCATTGAAAAATGTCTTTCTAAAGAATGAAGACCTTGGGAGATGCTTTTAAAAATTATGCTGGGATTTTCTTATTTTTATTTTTTTACAGTATGGATCTAATACATCTTTCTTTCTTAAGTAGCAAACATGAGAAAGTGTTTGACTGCAATTTCCAAGGAAAACATCAATTTAAAAACCAGACCAAGTATGATGAGTGAGTCCTTGTAACAAGAGACAAGTCTAAAATCTGAGGAACAAATGAAAGAAAGCAAGATGAAGAACCTTAATATTTTCTCCTAGAAAGGCTCATACTTGTAGATAGGATTTGTTATTTTCTATAGTGCTTAAAGCATATTTGGAAACAAAGACTGTTTGAAAGCTTTTGACAGGACTCCTCTATTCATTTTTTTAGAGTTAATTTTTTTGTTGGAAGCGATGTGTCTTTTCCTCCAAGGGAATCTATGAGCTGCTAATGGCAGTAAGCAGTAATGAGGAAAATGTGTTAAGAAGAAAAATATATCATACTCTTGTACACTGGCAATGACTGGCAATTTGTATAACATGATGATTTCTGTAAGAAGGAGACCTCTGACAGTCTTTGAATGGCTTGCTATTTATTTGTTTAGTTCATATATCGGCGTTCTTCAGAAGCTTGAAGTGCATATACATAGCACTCCCTCTCTCCATTTTTTTCTTTAGGTTGGATTGAGAGACAATGTTTGAGGAAACATGGGCTTTCATGACTGGTGGTAGTCCTGAACCTGGGTTTCCAACACTATATCAGACTGGCTTTTCTCCCAGACTTTGTGAAAGGGTCAAATACTTTAAAAAGTTCGTTGAGTTCTTATAGCACATGCAGGGTTGGGTTTTTCCCCCCAGGCTTGGTTAGAAGCAAAAGCTGCTTTGTTGAACAGCAGAGAGATGCTGTATGTACATGACAGTCAAAATACTCTTATAAATAATGCTGAATTATGCACAATCCCAAAACTAAAGATACAAAGATAGTAAAGGAAGAGAGAGGTCAGAGCCTGAATAGCTGTGTAGCATGAAAAAGCTCCAGACTTATTCTCCAATACCTAAAGCAAATGTTAGAAAACCCTGCCTTAATTCCTGTAAATCTATTTTCAGAATTCTTCAACTCAGTGTCAACTTGGAGATTTTCCAGCCAATCGCAAGTTTGTTTTGAACTTTCTGAATGACAAAGAAACAAAAAGTGAATTAAACACACACACACACACACACACACACACACACACAGAGCACTTCCGGAGATTGGTAGTATTTCTATTTCTACATAGGGTATGGTATGTTGTATATCTGGGAATGCTATCAACTTGAAGACTCTTTCTAAACATCCAGACTTTCCATCTTCCAATCAATCTAGTTTAAAATACAACCAATATTGATCTCGGTTACCTTGACAATTTGCAAATCTGTGCATATATTAAGAATCAATGAGTTAGGCTACGTTTGCAAATCTAGAACTTCTAAAGAAGCATCAGCTGATCTTTGCCTTTCTGGCAATTCATTGCTAACCAATTAGTATCTGCTTACTATTATTTCAAATTGACTAATATCTTGTTTTGGAAAAAATCCAGAATCAGTCTGAAGGCTGTCAAACAAACAAATTCCTTGTGTGCATGTGTCCAATCACACATGGCCAATAAAGAATTCTAATTCTAAAGAATTATAATTCTATAGATTGTTAACAAATATAAATAAAAAACTTCCCAGTCACCACAAAGGCAAACTTCCCTTGTTCTTCAACCTCCATTGGCTGCCAAAGCTGGTATATAAACAATTTTGGAGATAATTTCTCTCAATTATTCTAGAATGTTGTTACAATAGGAACCCAGGAAGCAGGAGGTGAGACAAAGCAAAATTATTCTCCAATGCAAGCAAAGACTGTACCTTGAAGCATAAGGCTGCAGTATGTTGCTTTTTCTGAAACAGCATTTGTTGGATTCAAAAGTTTCCTTATTCACAAAAAATAGGACAGAAATACATTATGATTGAAAAACTCCAGGATAACATCTTGCAACCAGGGGAATGGGGGTGGGTCAGATCAATCTAGTGCCTTATAATCTATTCTAGGTGGACAGTCTGAATCAATATGTGGGCCAGTATGAAGAAATAGAATTAGCTATCAAAATAGAGGTGAGCAGGTCAGTCCTTCTGCAAACCTGCTATAGATGTCTTGTCACAGGTTCAGAAATATTTGAGTTATTATTTAGAGGAAATCTAAACAATGCTGTATTTTCATAAGTAAAATTTACTTTGTTAGAATTTAATTTGATCATCCATAGACCCCTAGCAGTTTATAGCACTACTGTAATGGAGGTAAGGGAGGGTTCTGATATTCATGGTCCCCTATTGGGGTTTTTTGGTGAGCCAGCAAAAGTGAGGGTTATGATGATGAAAACTGTCAAAGCTGGGAAAGAAAAACATTACACAGACTAAAAGAAACTTGAAACAGTATTCTGAATGGGGCAAATCAGATCAAAGTTGGAGTGTGTTCAGAAATAGAAAAAGGAGCAGGAACAAACATCGGGTAGAAAGAAGGTTAGAAATATCAGAACAGGAGAGTCAAGATATGGTAAGTTTAAAGCTATACATGCTTTGTTCCTCACTTTTGCCTCCCCCCCCCATTCCTAGATCATATAGAAATGACATAATTCCATATGCAGCCAATCAGACAACTAAGAGAGATTTCATTAATTAGCAGATTGAAAGACAAGTGTGAATAGACCAATGTAACAGAAACAAAGTGAGCATCATTAAAACTTCAGAGAAGATATGTTGCTGATACTGTGAATTAATTGTATAAAACAAGTTTTCATTTCACAGGCTAGAAATTGCCACTCATAGATACAAGGGGCGAAAGCTCTTTTTAAACATTTGCTGTTACAAAAGTATGCCGGCGTAAAAACACTCCAGTGTGTTTTCAAATCTAAGCTGTCATCAATCAACATTTTAAATCAACATTTGTGGATTCAACTTCAATCTTGCTACAGTAATAAAAGCTTTAGAAAGTCAATTTTATAGGTTACAGGTATAGCAATTTTGTAATTTACAGCACTTTGTTTTGCACATTTATATTGATATTTCTTACAATCCTATGTGGATATTATGAAAATAAATGACAGTATGAGTTGCTTTCGTGTGTTAGAGAGAAAACAAAAGCTTGAGTGGCTTTTTATCTACAGTAAAATACATATCAACTATGTAGCATTAGTATTTAGACTTATATACCACTTCACAGTGCTTTTACAGCCCTCTCTAAGTAGTTTACAGAATAAGCATATTATCCACAACAATCTGGGTCCTCATTTTACCCATCTCGGAAGGATGGAAGGCTGAGTCAATCTTCAGCCTGCTGAGAATCGAACTGCCGAACTACAGGCAGCCAGCAGTCAGAAGAAGTAGCCTGCAGTGCTGCATTCTAACCACTGTGCCACTGCAGCTTTTGTATGATATGTAAAATATCAACAATGGCTCCCTGGTCACAGTTCCACCCCATCACTAAACAAGCACTTGTTCTCATTGGAGGAAGAGGGGATTTTGGGCTGACATCAGAGATGTGGTCTTGTAAAGCAAAAGACAACCCTGAAGAAGATCTGGTAGGAGTGCTTGGATAGAGGGGGCACAGTCCTTGGCACAAAGAGGAATGGTTTTAAACAATACTTATTCTGTTGAACATTTGTTCACTAAATAGCAATGGGTGGGCAATATTATATTGCCGATGCTTCATTAATCAAATAACAGCTGCAGAAAAGATTGCTGAAGAAAACGTTATTTGTCAAAATTTTATTACTGCCCATCTCATAGGAAATGATTCTGGGCAGCATACTATATAACGAGTAATTAAAACATTCTGCAAAATCAACTAAAACCATAAATATGGCTAAAATAAGACCATGAGCAGAAAGATATTACATATAACACAGTCAGCATGTGGACTCCCTATTACCAGGGAATTCCCTGGCTTTCTGAAAAAGGACTTTCTAGAAGGTCACAAGGATTGGAGCTAACCACAGCTTGGCAGAAATGATCTTCCAGAAAGCAAGAACTGCAGCAGAAAAAGCTTCACCTCCTTCAGATGGAACTCTTTTGCACATAGGTCCTGCAGCATGCTTCTCCTACCAGTCCGGATGGGACTGTAGATGTAGCTGACAAAAAGCAGTCTCTCAGACAACATAGCCCCAAACCATGTATAGTTTTAAAGTTCAAACTATTATGCGATGTGAGAACAATCTTGAGAGATCAGGGGAAGAGATGCTATCTAGGAAACAATCATAGAAGTGAGTGGAAGAGCCCCCAGTGGATTAACGGTCAGAGGAAGAAACATAGCAGTCATCATAATTTATATGGTGGTTAAAAGTGGTGACAGAGATTTGTACTTTCAGACTTGTGAGATTCTGTTAATGTAGCCTTACGATCCAGTAAAATTAGCTCATCTAGTCATGTTTCATGTCTGGTTGACTGACAGAAAATTCTTCTGCCGACCTTGCAAGAGGATCTCTGGTTCCCCTTGCCCAGAACAGCTTGGTTTATCTGAAACAAGAGTGCAAGATGGCTATTTGTGGACACAATAAGGGTTTGCTGTATTTACTGCCTCAAGATATGCCTTAATAGTGGCTTTCTCCTATGTTTCAGGTTTATCCTTTGTTGATGAACAGAAGTGCTCTAACTGTCTTCTCTACCATTTCATTTTCTCAGCTCTTCTGTAAACCATGGAGAACAATGGGATTTACAATAAAGGAGAGGTTGCATGGGCACAATCTGGCTCAATCTGTCATTGGACATGGACTGATCTAACAGATCCTTCCTCCTTGCAGTTTGAGGTGGTGTCAACTTAGCCTAATCATAACTGAAGAAATCTGGACCCTTGGTTCCTTGCCAAACACAGTTTTAGACTGCAGTTTTCAGTATGTCATGAATATCCAGGTGTGACTCTGAAACCAGTGGCACTAGTCATTTTCTGCTCTAAGAGCAGCTTTGTTAAAATGAAATGCCTAGATGTTCTTTGTGCATGCCAGAAAATCTGAAAATGCTGCATTTGTTCAAGAGAACATTGAACAAATTTGTTAGATATCTCCCGATTTTTTATTTTACATATGACATGAGGCATCTAATTCCCTTGCTTTGATTCTGTAATAACCATTTAGGTAATTAAGGAAGGATTTCTAATTACATCGATTGATCATATTAATTTTTTTCCAGAAGTTTAATAACTAGTAATTATGATTCATTCATACTTTCAGATGCATTAGTAAAAGTAAACATGACAAAAGGGGATTTTTTAAGCATAGCAAAAGTCACTCTGATCTCATTACACAGTTGAATATCAAAGATTTAAACTGTATAATCAGATCAGAATGACTTTTGCAACACATTTTCCAGTTAATTGTCACTGCAGTATGCTGCAGCAAGTTCATGTCAGCACTGCTAGTTCTTTTCCCTTATTAATCAGAAATTCAAGAAAAAAAGACTTTGATTGGAAAAGGTTCTATTGTACTAGTAAAATTACTAAAGAAATACAGAGAAATAAACAAAAAATAAGTATTCCAATGACTCACTTAGTTTAGACAGGAAAAAGTCGTTGGTAATAGGAAATGTTATTGCGTTTGCTTTGCATTGTTGAGTTGGCTTGCATCAAACTATGCATTACTCCAATTTAATACATAGATCATAAAACAATTACCTTTGAGATGATTCCTCTTTCCAAATTTTATAATGCAGATATCTTCACAAATATGAGCTTGAAACATACAAGACCCCATTTCAAGCTGCAGGTGGCTAAAGCACTACCTTCTTTCCTGCACTTTCACTGCTGATTACTCCTGCCGATCGGAGATTACAAGGCAGAAGCAATTTCTGAAGTCATGTAGTGTATTTAGTTTGACAGTAAGCAGACTTATTCACCCTTCTAGCAGATGTTTCAATCTGAGAGGAGCATCCATGCATGGTAGGGGTGTTATCTGTCTGTATATGAACATGAGATTCAAAAGAGAAACATAATACTAGAGAATTGGCTGGATTCATAATATGTTTTGGAGTGACTTCCTGTTGTCAGTGTTCCATCCAAGCTCCAATAAATCACTCAGCGCTCAGATAGGAGTTTATCTAAGTAAGAGGTTGTTAAAGAAACCATGTTGGCACGTCTGGGAAAAACCTGAATGTGAAGGCCCAGGTTTTTCCACACCCAAAAGAGAAATAGAAATCTACCTTCTTTTAACCATCATCAATCACATTCCCCAATCACGGGTTATACCCAGCATTCCTTCTTCCATCTTGGCACTCCTCTTCAAGGTGCTGCATCGAATGGCCTTGACATTCTTAGAAATAATTTTGTTTTGACTACAATCTCTCCAACTGTATGAGAATGTACCCCCTCCATATTTCCCATGTGTAATTATGTGGCAGCCTGCAGAGGTCTCGGTTTCATGGCTTCCAAGGCTGAGACCTGTTATGAAAGAGAAAAAAACAACCCTGAAACTGAATGTTGGAAGTAATTCATATTATATAATAGAGTTTTCTTTCTTTTTCCTGTATTGTTTGTAAGATATTTCATTTCAAGTATTTCTTATTCAATGGAAACTATTAAAAGCTCAGCTTCTAAACTTTTAATCTCCTGATTAATCTCTTGTTTGGATTACTTGATAGAGCCTGGAAACATCCCACCCCCCTGCCCTGCTTCTAGTATACCACAGAAGTTCGTATTTACAATGGCTGGACAAAAATTCCAGGCTGGGTAATTTGACATTACATATTCTTCATTCTCCGTCTTTACAGAGAAGCGTGCTCTGGACAAAATTCAAAGATAAAGCCAGCCTTTTTCCAGCTAAATCTTGGATTTAAATCAAAATTCTGTTGTTCAGGTCCCAAAATTTCAAGCAAAGACTTCAAACAGTTTTGGTATTAAAAAAATTAGATTAGAGCTGCTAAACCCTCAAATGATCCCAAAAATACATTAAAGAAATATTGAAAACTAACATGATTTAGTGCTTATCCAGAGTTTTGCCGCCTAGCAACAATAACCCTAATTTAGATGCAGTTTTAAAGTGTTGTAATTAAGTGACTGAATGCTTCCTACATCTAGATATAAGGTAAACAGTTTTATTAATATTAGTTGACCATTAGGCATTCTAGTTTTAATGGTAACAGTGTGTGCCCTAAGCTCTGCAGGCTCTCTTGAGTTCAGGCTTCAACAATTAAGTGCCTGTGAGGATAATTGTGGTCACTAAAGATAAAAGGAGGTCATGCAATAATGAAGGGTTTGGAGAGTTGAAAACTGCATTTTTATAGCTGTTTGGGTCCTTTCATTTCCCTGAGCCAGTTAAGTACATCTGAGATGCTTTCTCTAAATTGCAGAAACAGCAATAAAAGCTTTGACAATGTGTCCCCCCCCACCCCAACTGCACAATGTCTTAATTCAAATCTTGTATCTGTTTCACAGTATTGATCCTATGAAGTCATTTTTTTAGACAGTTCTATAGTATGTCATGATATAAGAACTGCTGTCTTATCAGGAATCAATGCTTTTAGATGCTTTGTTTCATCTGTTGAAAAGAGGCTATTTGACCTGTGTTGGTAAGACACTGGGCTGCAAGTCCATCAGATTTAATCAGTCAAGCAGGAGTGAACTTATATGGTAAAAAGGGAAGTTTCAGATCTAGAAAGAAAAGGAACTAATAAACTGGGACAGCACCTTGGCCAGATAGCTGTCAGAAGGGCACAGTTACAGTTTGAGGACAATGTTAACAATGTTTTTATCACTCTTTTAATTAAAAGAATTCTAAAAGTGAAGTTGATTTGCTGCAACTAATAAAAATTGTGTATCCTTATAAGCACTGATTATTGAGTGGTTTTTCTCTTTTTTTCCACAATATCTTAGGATGCTATTTTAACCAAGGACACTTTCACAGGAGGATTCTACTTCAGATTTCTCTGTCCTTAGAGCATCATGTGCTTTGGTAGATGAATTTAACTTTCTTTCACTGACACAAGAGGCATCACAAACCTTATTGTCTTCTTTGATAAAGTGACTAAATTAGTGGATCAGGGAAATGCTGTGGATAGAGTATACATTGACTTCAATAAGGCATTTGATAAAGTAGACCATAGCCTATTTCTCGATAAGATAGAACAATGTGTATCACCACCAAATATGTTTACAGTTGACTGACCAGCCACAATCAGTGTGCAGTCATCAATGAAGATACATTTATATGGAGGGAAGCATACAATAAGGTACATTAAGGTTCTCTCTTGGGCCTGGTGTTACTCCACAACTTTATAATCTAGATTAGGGGATCTAGAGGAGGGGATAGAAGAAGAACTCATCAGATTTGTAGATAACACCAGGCTGGGGGAATTGCCAACATTTTGGAAGATAGACTTAAGATTCAGGAGGATCTTGACAGATTTGAGCATTGGATTCTATCCAGCAGGATGCAGTTCAGTCATGAGAAAACTTAGGCAGGAAAAATCAAATGCATAGGAACAGAATAGGAGGTACCTGCTCAACAGTAGTAATTTAACTGTGAGAGGATCTAGTGGATCACCTCTTATGTATAAGTAAGCAGTGTATTGCAGCTATGGAAAAAAGACAACACAGTTCTAGGCTGTATCAACAGAGGGATAGGATCAAGATCATGGAAAGTGATTTTATAGTGCACTGGTGAGATTCCACTTGGTGTATTGCATCCAGTTCTGCTAACCAGGATTCAAAAAAGATGCTGAAGCCCTAGACTGAGTATAAAAAAAAGCAACAAAAATGATAAGAGGCTAAATCATGACGAATGGTTAAGGGAACTAAGTATGCTTAGCCTAATGAGGAGAAGGCTTGGGGGGAAATGATAGCAGTTTTCCAACATTTGAAAGTCACAGGAAGACAGCATCTATTTATTCTCCATAACAGCTGAGGGCAGGACAAGAGACAATGGACGGAAGCTTGTCAGAGAGAGATTCAGCCTGGGAATAAGGAGGAATTTCCTAACAGCAAGAATGATTAACCAATGGAACAATTTGTCTCTCGGAGTTGTGGGCACCCCATCTCTGGAGGTTTTCAAGAAAAGATTAGACAACCATTTGCCTGGGATGATATAAGGGCTTCTGCATTGGCAGGCTGGTAACTAGAAGACTTCAAAGGTCCCTTGCAGCACTATCGTTCTATGATGTTCATAGATCTTTGTTAGAATAATGATCCTTAAAATAATATTTATTTTAATTTAATTTTCCTACCTGGACTTTCCTGAACTACTTAGAGGTCACAACCATACTTTGATAGATGATACAATATCCTAAAATGGCCACATAAGAGTGAGGGAAAAGGAAGATGCTGTTCTTAACAGAAGCTCAAAATTGTGGACAGAAATGAAGGACAATACAGGTTAGAGTATGTGTATCTCCTCCATTCTCAGATCGACACCTGCAATCCAGTTTAATGGTGTCTTGATTAGTTTATTAATAATCTAATAAAAAGTATTCTCAGCCAAAATGAAATGAAGAAGTTTTTTGAGTGAGAAGTTTTATTGGGAGTCATTGTTAGGTTTGCTCACAATCCTGATTTCATGTGCTTTTATTGCATTATATTATACTATTTTATAACAGCATTTCAGACTGTCCTGTTTTCAGCCATTGTTGAAATTGTTATTTATTATTTTGTTATTTATTGAAGCCCTATGCTTGATGGAATGCTTGCCTTACACATTAGATTTATGAAAAAGACCTTCCTTTCTGACAATCAAATGTCTCATGGTCAGCATTCTTTATCAACTCTAATAAATAATTTGACTGGATTCTTTATAACCCACCAAAGATCTACGGTAGTAAAACATTAAAATAAAAATAAAATACCATATACTACAGTAAAGTTATGTAAATAATATCAACTTAATACACCCACTAATCAATGCCAGATCAATGTATTGAGAGCAAAGTATGAGCTCTGGAAACTATAAATGCAACGGCTAGTGTAATTTGGGAGTTATTGTTTGCTAAGGGGAGTAAAAGTCATGTAGGGGTTAGTCTAATGAAGGGTGTTAGCAGTTTGTTCCAAGTATCTCTAGACTTGAGGAATTACAATAGAGTAAAATGTGCACCAGTAATTCAATGTTCTGTACTGACAGCGATAAATTTTCTGCATAAAGGGTTGTTTAGAGCCTACCCTTCCTTGTGGTTAATGGCAAAATATTAGACTGCAGTAATGTGAAATCCCTAAGGAATTTATCAACTGTAAGATGTTCAAGACACAGGAGTGGTTTAAAACAGATCTAAATATCCCCTAGTTATATTTTGAATGGTAGTTTGCTATATAATAAATTTCAAATATGACTTTGATTTTTTATTTTTCTTACTGATGCAGTAGATTTATCCCACAATGCTTCCTTTATTCCTTTATTCCTTTTGATTTTATATATATATGTATTTGATTTTATATATATATATATATGTATATCTTCGGTTTT
>JANHFL010004998.1:0-11474 GCA_032468155.1 Oxyrhabdium leporinum
CTGCCTCTCCCAGGAGTCTCCACAAGGCCCATTGTGGATGCAGGTAAGTGCAAGGCGCGCTTAATATTGTAATTACAGGAGTGATCAATGGTTTTGAGACAGTATATAATTATTACGTGAGCCTCCTAGAATTTGTTGAGCAGATGAGATATGAGTTATTGCAAAACAAATAAACAAACAAGCATTCTCTTTTTAGAGAGAGCACTATTGTCACCTCAAGATGATAAATGCATTGGGGATATCCCACAAAATTCAGAACATTATCACTAATACAGATTCATTCATCCCCCATTCTCACCCACAAAATAATGTTCAAATGGCCTGTTGCTAGAAAAGGGCTATATTTCAATACTGAATTGTTAAGAATGAATACGGATGGTGGATTAGCTCTTTAGATAACTTGCCTGTTAGCAAATTTTGATCGGTGATCATCCTTTTGGCCGTTCCACTGTGACTGTCAGCAGGATCCCTAATTTAAGAGCCAACATGCCTGCCATATGGCAGGACATGTCCCACTCATTATTATTATTATTATTTTAATTTGCACCCCACCAGTCCAAGAAATGATGAACACAAGATGCGCGGGTGAAAAAGGGGTATAAAGGCAGCATGATCACATCTGGGAAATGCTAAGTCGATTTCACTGAACAATGCTGGGAAGGCATGTCTAGACCGATAAGGCTGTTCTCCAAAAATAGCAACACCTTCTGTGGTCAATGAACTGCATATGTGAGGAGTCTATAGAGGCAAAGAAATTCATCCCGGTCTCTTTTTGAAGGGAGAGACACAAGATCCAGCCGTATGGATTTTGTTCCCACAGAGATGGCTCCAAAACAGTCAGGTCTTCTCAGTTACAAATGTGCTGGATCTATCTGTCGGTGATCTATTTATTCAGAAGTAAGACAGTTATATATATATACATTAAAAAGCATATATTAAAAACATACATTAGGAGCAGTTCCATACAAAACGGTGGGGTTTTTTTAAGGTATGCAAGGTGCATAAAAACAGAGGTGGATTCTTTTGCTTATTTTAGCAAACATAAACTGAGATGAATGAATGATAAGGAATGAAATAATGACAGGCTTGAGATTCACACATTTTTTACCCCCAAAGAAATTTTGTTAGCTTGCTTTATACATCTGCCTGCTTGGCATTACAATAACATGATATACATTACCATTACACAAGTGAGACTAGACAAAAAGACCCAAAGCATGCGGACTTCAAGCGCCGTAAGAATTCAACCAACAGAATTGTATCACACTTTAACTTGAGGAAGAAGCCAAGACTCCAAATGCCTTTGGAAGGGAGAATATGATGGGAGTAACCAGGTTGGCCAAACTGGGAAGCCATGTTTGATTCATTGGCTTTCTTCCCTGGGAACAATGCCAAATGTTTTGGCTCTGAGCAGGGAGCACAGTTGTTTCCTTCCTTGGAATGTTTCCTTAAGGGTCTCCAATCATCACAAGCTTTTTATAGCTGATACATTATCAAGTTTTGCTGCGACAACCTCAGCTGGTTTCAGGGGGGGGGGGGCAGCCAGTTCTCTCAAAGGAAACAGATGAAACTAGAATATTCATAGCAGAACAGCCATCGTAATGGGAGATGTGGAGCAGAAGTTACAGTGGAGTGTGTGTCCATGTTAAGGGGCTATTTTATCAGTTACTAATTTTATCAGTTACTAATCAGTTACTAATTCTGAATTCTGAATCATAACTAGAGCAAGTCAGACTTTTCCCCTGGGGAGTTTTCATGTGGATTCTGTTAACTGCTGAAACAAGAGAGAAGATGTTGATTAGCGAATGGGTGGAAAAAAACCCCTGATTCCATTCCTACAACATGAATAATTGTAGAAAGATGAAAGTTTCAGAAAGGAAATTGTTCTTTTAATTTTCCCCAGAGCCAAGATAGCACTGTAGAAGAAGGTAAACGCAGAGTTTTTATATAGTATCGGGAAGAATGAAACGCACACAAAAAAAAAAATGATTGCCATCTCTTCCATAGGGAAAATTACAAAATCTAATAAGTAATCAAGGGTGTGAGAACCAAAGGAACACTTGAAATATATTTAAATGTAATTAAAATCAAACACAGGTGTCATGAGTGCTCTCCTGCTAGATATTTAATTCTTATCCCTTTCTGTTACATTTCATAGAGAAAAATCTATCTATGTAATCCCTAGGGGTCAGAAATCACTTGATGGCACATCATTATCGTCTATCATATTAAAAATTCCAATTTGTAACAACTTTTGGAGGTCTCTTAAAACTGTATGAGGAGTTATTCCCTTGACGTGTAACTTTTCCCTTCTTCTGTGAAAGAAGTTTGGTTTTGTTTTGGAGAAAAGGAGCATTAAAAAATATGTGCCTTGTCTGTAATCCGATATGGTGCAGCTCAGATACAGATTTATCACGCCAGTAAAAACAACAAACCAAAGATGCTTAAATTCATAGGAAGACAGAGAAGCAAAGTTTGATTTACATTATAATTTCAGGCAGGCTGCTTTGCTCTTAAAATTGTCAATGGTTTCCATCTAGCCCAGAAGCAGTGAATTTTCCTTATTATTCTCTTTATTACGACTACTAGAAAAGAAAAAAGTGTATTTTCTATTTCACCAAAAGTTGAATGCCTAGATTTACTGTAACTTCTAATATTCGTCTTATATTCTTTCGCTTTCCAAACAAGAAAAAAAAATTGCTGCTCTGAGGATTCTGTTAGCAAAATGTGAAAGAGAATGTTTCATATTTAATAGCCTACGTCAATAACAAAGCTTGTAAAGAGAGTGGAGAAGAATTGTATTGAATTCTTCTAAATTATGGTGGTTTTAATAAGGCAGGAAAGTTCGCTTGACATCTAGTTAAAAACTGAGCCAAAAGCATAAAGCCATAAATTTTAAATTTTGCCCACTTTTATATGCATTATAAACAAAGAATTTCATTCTCCACAAAAATGCATTTTTATGCAAAGTGCAGGCAACCATTATTCTCTTCTATTATAAATATTTTGTTTCTATTCTATAATATATATTGAGAAATTGTTATCATTCTTTCACTCCAGCCTTTTCTTCTTAGAGCAAACATCACCAGTTCCTTCAGGATTTAACCTTTAAGTCCCCTACCATTTTTGTTACTCTTTTGTGGGCAACTTCCAGTACCTCAGCATTGTTCTTGAATTGTGGTGACTACAACTAAACACAATATTCCAGGTGTGATCTGACCAGTGCAGCAGAAAATGGTATTATCGCTTCCTGTGATCTTGACACTGTGCTTCTTTTGATGGAAACCAAAACTTTATTGGTCCTTTTGAAAGCTGCAACACACTCCTGACTCATGCTCCACCTGTGGTCAGCCAGGACTCCAAATTCATCCTATGTGTTCTGCCTCCAAGCTAGAGACCATGGATTTTGTACCTGTGCACCTGGTTTTCTCTGCCTAAACTCAGCACCTTACATTTCTCACCATTGAAGAATGTTTTCCTGGAAAGGGTTCAACGTTCAAAAGATCCTTTTGAATCTTCGGCAAGTCATCTGAGGTGTTGCAATCCCCCTCTTTGGTTTCATTCACAAAATTTATGAGCATGCTTTTATTCCTCATCTATGAGGTTGTTGAAGAGTATACTGAGCTCAGTAGAGAGCCTTGTAATACTCCATTTGGTATCTCCCTCCATGTGGACATTTATCCATCAAGGACCATACCATGGCTACCTTTGTTCAGCCAACTGCAAATACATCTGGTAGCAATCAATCCCATATTGTGCCAAGATATAAAGTAGGTGGTTATGCCCTACTTTGTCAAATGCCTTACTGAAGCCTAAGTATACTAGATTCACATTATTCCCTTGGTCCATTAATCTAGCCACATTCCCAAAGAAAGGAATAAGATTTGTTTGGCACAACCTATTTGTAATGAAAATATCTTACCTTCTGGTAATCATCTTGTTCACTTCTAAATATTTGCAAGCTTGCTGCTTGATTATCTTTTCTAGGATTTTTCCTGGGATTGATGTCAAAATATTTGATTCATAAGATATATTTGCTTCATGCGACAAGGGATCCACCAATCCACCAGCTACAGAGAAAATCATTTTTCTTATTCCTATTAATCATGATACACCACAGCTGACACCCAGAAGACGCTTCTCAATCCCAAATGGACGGAAGTTGATATATAGTCAGTCAGAAATAAATTAGCCAACTACTATATAGAAATATTCTTAATCTCTATGTTGCAATGCACCGTACTTGTCTAACTTGGAAAAAAGTCATGTTACAAACTGAACTAACTGAAGTTTTAATTCTCAGCTCCACTCATAATCCATTCCTGTAACTGAATTGCAAATGCATTATGTATGCTTATATGCATATGATCGCTCTCAGTAACCAAACTCCTTCAAGGATGGTGGCTATTTCCAATTTATTGGTTGCAACAGTCAACAACCAGTGCTTATCATTGCTTTGTTTTTGTTAATTCTTAAACTGTATTCATTGAAACAAATAGAAGGTAGGGGGCATGTATATGTCTGCACACAGCATCCCCATCCTCTTGCTCTTCAACACTGTGTTGGTCTTCATAATGTTGTGAAGTGTGTTTTCCTTGCCCCAGACTTATCCATGATAGGGATGTCCCACAGTAACTTCTCATTTGGTGAGCAAAATCATGTTGCTTGTACAGTGCAAACTTGTCAGAGTCCTTCCCACAGGTCTATCAAACACCAAAGTCAATTCAGATCAATGCCATCTGAGACAGCTTGTGTATTAGAACTTCTGGTTTGCAATTCTCAGTCATCTGATGCCTTTCCTCAAGGAGAGATGACTTTCACTGGTTTAATTGGACAGGTTTTGATTCAATCTTCAGCTGGTCTGGTATGACAGCAGAATCTTTCACATTTTTCACATTTGCTGAAAACAATCAAATAAGTCATTCTTAACATTAGGTGCTATATCAAGGTGGTCTGTCAGTCAGTCAGTGTGTGTGTGGGTGTGTGTGTGTGTGTGTGTGGGTGTGAGAGAGAGAGAGAGAGAGAGAGAGAGAGAGAGAGAGAGAGAGCATGTGCATGCACGTGTGAAATATATCTAATGCCACAGTGCCTATTCTGACAATTCTTGACAATAATTCTTGACAAGAAGGTGTGATTAAATTTTAGCAGATG
The DNA here is from genome assembly GCA_032468155.1 of Oxyrhabdium leporinum. Classification (NCBI taxonomy): domain Eukaryota; kingdom Metazoa; phylum Chordata; class Lepidosauria; order Squamata; family Cyclocoridae; genus Oxyrhabdium; species Oxyrhabdium leporinum. Next base: position 5,152 of record JANHFL010004998.1, read on the forward strand.
CAAGGCACTGAATAATAAGCAATAACAAGGGGACTCAAATTAGGGGTGAGTAGAATGTATGAGTTTTACTACAAAACATAATTTAATAGTCCACCAATATGTATAGCTAATTTGCTTTTGACTATTCAGTAGATAAACCCATGTTAGGTGACGTTTTTATGCCAACTAGGAAGATGTGAAATCTCCTTGATCCATTGTTATGAGGCTTTAGGGGAAGGGTGTTTTTTTAGTGTCTCCAGACTTTATATAGTTGTTCATTCCTAGCCGACCCCTTCATTCTACTGGCCTTCTCTTTCATTTTTGGAAGATTCAAGTAACAGCTCCAACCTATGGGTCAAAATAATGTTCCATCCTGATGTTATTTTCTGGTGAGAAACCACATTCATAGCTGCATTCATACATGCTGCAAGAAGTCAGCATGTTGATCTTTGTGGAAGACATTTTGGGTGATTCTGTGACCTTGACTATATTGAATGTGTGATTCTGTGACCTTGAATATATTGAATACGAGCTAAGCAGCTCAAACCGGTAGTTTTCAACTCTTCAGTTATGTCTGACCCTTGGTGATTTAATAGCTAAGTGTTCTCCATGCCACCCTGACAAGCACAGCTTCTTTCAGTTGTTGGGTGTCCATCTTTGTGTCAGTTGTGATGGTATCAAGCCAGTGAGTTATTTGCTTGTCCCTTCTTCTTGATTCACCAACCATTCCTAGCATCATTGACTTCTCCAATGAATTTGCATGCATGACATGGCCAAAGTAAATCAGACGTAGTCCTGTGATTTTGGCTTCTAGTAATGTTTCTGGTTTCATACGATTGAATAACTCTCTATCGGTTGTTTCGGCTGTCCATGGTATATGTGATAATTTACACCAGCACTACAGTTCAAAGACATTAATTCTTCTTCGATCAGCCATTCTTAGTTTGTTTATTTATTTATTTCTTTAGTGTAGGGCATATCCTACATGGACTAGTAGTAAACATTTCAACTAGATTAGTAGAACCTAATAAAATACAAATGTTCAAAAGATCTATGTTCAAATACCAATGTCTCGGCCATTTAACCTTTGCAACGCAGCATCGTCTATATTTTAAAAATCAGATACTGGATCGGTATATGCCCTCAGCTTACAAACGGTCACAGTGTAATCTTGTAAAATTGACGTGGGACCCTGCAACCAGACTGAGGGGAAGATACTAAATCCTATTTACACAGATAGTCCCGGCAGACGCCATGTGAGGTGCAAATCCTACTCAAGATTCTCCATTGCTGATGTGGCATTCCAAAGCCTTTTTTTTGGTGGGGTCATTTATATGTCTTCCTACTACATCTGGGCATTCAGCCACCCATGTGGCTTTCCATTGGGCATTGACGAGCAGATGTTGTTCAGGTGCCAGTGGGGGCTTCCTGGATTTGAGTCTTCCTGCTGATAAATGAAGAATGTTGGCATGCACCAGAAGGAGTGCATTGTTTATACTTTTTCTGTATTCTCTTATTAATGCATCTTGCCTTCGTAAAGCTGGCAGTGCCATATGGCTCAGAACAGGAAGTCAGCAAGCTGAAGTGTTTTAATACATCCTCTTATAATGTTTATGGTGTGATTGAGTCTGACATCTACCTTACTAGTATGGCAGCTGTTAAACCACGCAGGGGACAGTATTCTGCTGTGGAATAGACCAACGCTAGTGCTAATGATCTGAGGATGGCAACTGAAGCTCCCCATTTAGTTCCAAATAATTTCTGGAGTAACATGGTTCCTAGCATTGATTTTTGCTGCCGTAATCTCTATTTTCTTTAATCAATTCAAAACCACTTCAATGCTGTTCCAAGGGGAAAAAAAACATACGGATGTGTCCATAAAGTCACCAAGAGTTGAGTTCACTTGAAGGAGACTTCTGTTTAGATTTGTTCCATAATCTTGACAGCCTCTTCATTGCAACTTCTGTTTTAGGCTTATGTGATCTAATTTTGTAAAGATTAATGGCTTTGAGGATTCCCTATTATGTTATTCTTTGTTGTTCCATACAAAAAATGCAGAATGATATTTGCTCCAGCTTCTTAACCTAAAGCTGTGTTTTATCAGAAATGGAAAGAGATAAATTATTCAATGGATTCTTAAATATCATTATTATTTGGGAATTGATTGCCCTCCTGTTTTCTATCACCCAGACAAGAAACTGGAAATACACATTTGAAGTGTATCCATAAGAATCTTCTGTTAAGGGACTCCTACCTTCCCTCACAATGGGGCAATCAAAGAAATCGCTCTCACTCCTACATACAGAATGAACAATTTAGATTTAATTTATAATAATAATTTTAAAGAAAATTGAAGGAAATGGGATAAGGAAATCAAACTGAAACTCAGATAAGCTAAAGCAGAGGAGAATTACAGAGTTTTGATTTTGTTGAAATCCAGCGAGATCGAATTCCATTGAGACTGTGTCATCTTGACTGAACCTTGGATTGTTCATAAAGGATCCAGATTGATTCATAGAGAATAAATAACTGAGACATCTTAAGTAGAGGCCTGGGCTAAATTGGCTATGCCAAAAAGGGAAAATAAATAAAGCTCTTAACGCTCTCCCAGGAAAAACTGAATTTCATGATGTCCTGAAAATATAAACATCTTTTTCTTGCTCAATTTCTGTTCTGTAGAATAATTGGGATCTTTTCCCCTCACCTATGATAGCAAGGAAATTGAAGCCTGGTCTTTTAACAGCTAGAAATACAAACTTAGCTACCAAAATTTGTTGTCTCATATTTCTCCACAAGTGAGAGCCAAAAACGTGAGGATAATAACCAGGGTTGCATGATCAAAACTCCCTGTTTTGTACCTGCTCCAATCACACCCTTGCCCCAAGCAGATTCTCATTAGCCTCCCTCAAAGGGGAAGAAATCCCATAGGCTTCACTAGGGCCAACATCACTTTCTCTTTCGTTGTTTACAATTGTGTGTCCTAATGTTAACAAAACAGACGGGACCCTCCCTGCTCTAAGTTGGATTTAGAAGAGCAAAAATAATTGCAATCTCTTTGGTTCTTCAGGTGACTCAGTCAGGGTTTCTCTTTACTGTACAGGTAGTCCTCGACTTACAACAGTTCACTTAGTGACCAAAGTGACAATGCCACTGGAAAAAGTAACTTAGGGCCGTTTTTCACAATTGCAACCTTTCCAGCCTGCCTCTGGTCACACAATTTACATTCGGATGCTGGATTACTGACTCACATTTACAACAGTTGCAACATCCTGGGGCTTTGTGATCACCTTTTGTGATCTTTTTGACAACTAAAGTCAGTGGGGGAGCCAGGTTCACTTAACAACCATGTTGAATAACTTTAAAACTGCAGCGATTCATTTAACAAATGTGGCAAGTAAAGTCATAAAAATGGGGCAAAACTCACTTAAGAAATATCTGGCTTAGCAACAGAAATTTTTGGGCTTAATTGTGGACGTAAGTTGAGAAGTACCTGTACAAAGTTGGTGCATTTGGCATGAATTAAATTCCACATAATTTCTTCTTCTAGTAGCTGGGCAGCAGCTTTACAGAAAAGCCTACAGATTATCGTGCATACAATATCTAGGGGATTTCGGTTTTCACCCAAGAGACACCACCAAATCGATAGCCAGGTTCTAAACTAGGCTTGTTTGACCAGTTTGACAAAGATGCTTGACTAATGGAATTAAGCCAGGCATTGAGGTGACTGAACTATCCTCCCAATAAGATCAACAAACAAATCAATCGAGTCAGATTAATTCTCAGCAAGGACCTCTTAAAAATCAGACCACAGAAACAAAACATCAGAATGCCACTGATTGTCAGCTACAGCTCGAGCTCAAACCACTCAAATGCACTATCAATAAGCACCTTATTGTTGCACCTTATCAAGGATTGGGTGGCAGGCACCTACTTGCATAGAGACAACCACCCAACCTAAAGCAGAACCTCTATTGTATTGTATTGTATTGTATTGTATTGTATTGTATTGTATTGTATTGTATTGTATTGTTATTGTTAAATTATTATGTTATGTTATGTTATATTATATTATTATATGATCATATCCTATCATTACCACACTACACTACACTACACTACACCATACTATACTGTACTATACTTCTCTACTCTATTCTACTCTACACTATACTATACTATGTCAGAGCCTGCAACAACCCCAGATATCTCTCTGCTCCCACATTAGCAGCACAATCATAGGCCACAACAAATTGACACACTATATTAGACACACTATATTAGATTTCATATGGTCTTCCTCTAATGTTTTAGATTACCTCTCTGGATTCTACCTCAGACAAATGGCTGAAACATCACACACTCAAAAATTAATGGGCACACATTTGACATCAGAACTCGGACAAGGACAAAGCGAAATCAGAGCATTTCAATCTCTCAAGACACTCCATGATATATATATATATATTAAAATGGAATAGTAGGACTCTTAACAGTACCACCAAGCAAGAAATTATTGGCATTGCACACATCAAAAGGTTTCTCAGAAGGTCTCAACAAACAGGGTTTTAACACACTACTATTGTTGATTGATAAGATGCTTGAAAATTGTTTCACTGATAACCTGCCTCTGCATAACCAACTCTCTTCTATGTCCTTTTTCCACACTTCGGTGAAATTAAATCCTATCTCTGTCAGGACTGCTATCCTGCTACAACAGCCATGCTTTACCAGATGCCAGTTTGCCACAGGCAATGGGGGAAGGGAGCTGCAGGGAGGTAAAGGGGAGGCTGGGATAAAGGGAATCAAAACTACTCTTTGTGCCATCCTATGAGAGCTGCTGGCCATTCCATGATCATGGAGTGGAATGTAGCACCATCCAGCCCGCCAAGCCAGGGGTTGTTATCAAAACAATTTTTTTGAATGTACTTGGACAATTAGAGATAACCAGGGGAAAGGTGGGAAGAAGGGAAAAAATAATCAGATGCTTTGGGCAGGAAACTTCAGATCCGGCTTTGCTAGTCTGTAACCACTTGGCTTTAGTAAAGTGTACTTTCATAACAATGGATTCAAAAGAGTCTTTCTTTTCTAACTGACCAAGTTGGGATGGCTGACAATCTCACTCTAGTCCAGGGGTGTCAAACTCGCGGTGCCACGGTGGCGTCACATGACATATCGGGACTTTTTTCTCCTTCGCTAAACTGGGCAGGGGTGGGGCCAGCACATGACGCATCCAATCTGTGGGCCACAAGTTTGACATCCCTGCTCTAGTCACTCTATGATCTGATGAAAAGCACATCAAGAGAATTTGGAGTCTGGATCCAAGCTGGGCATTTCAAACAAAGGACGTCAAACATGCTGCATGGAAAGGAGGTAGTTTATTTTTTCATGAGCAAGGAATTTATTCCTGAATGTAGCTACCATAGATATGGGTCTCCTCTTAAAACTTCTACCTACCATTGTCAGATTATTATATATCATCTAAAGCAGGGCTGACAAACTTGTGACCAGCGGGCCGGATGCGTCACACGCTGGCCACGCCCATGCTCAGTTTAGCGAAGGAGGAAAAAGTCCCGATACGTCATGTGATACGCCGCTGTGACAATGTGAGTTTGACACCCCTGATCTAAAGCAATGTTTCTCAACCTTAACAACTTTTAAGATGTGTGGACCAACTCCCAAATTTCCCCAGCCAGCATACCTGGCTTAAAATTAAGAAACCCTGATTGAGAAGCTGATAAAATGATGAAAACAATAGCAGGAAAGAGATTATTGTTTTTAAAGGTTTTAAAGAGCAGTATCCTTTTTAAATTTGAGAGATATGGAATTATTTTTTCTTTCTTTCTCTCTCTTTCTTTTTCATTCTACGTATGTAGAAGCAGCTGTTTTATTATATATAATTTCATTAAATAGGTGGGTTTTTTTTAAAAAAAAGGAAGATGGTATTAGGTTTTTATCTTCCTTTTCAAAATTTTTAATAAAAATTATATATAATATATGAACCAGTTAAATAATATTCTTATCCTTTTTCTGGATTCATAAGAATGGAATCATATTCAGCTGCTTTAATTATTGTTAAAAGCTTGGTGAATAGCAGCTGGATGAATAGCAGCTGGATGAAAAATCTATAGCCCTACTGAGAATAGGAAATATTTGATTTAGTCATGGGTGGGATTCAAAAATTTCGGCAATGGGTTCGCTGCCCTGTTGCTGGGTGGGTGTGGCCATGGTGGGCAGGGCCTAGTTAGCCTCCTGCACTGGGGGGGGGTGTTTTGCACTCCCAGGGGTCCAAAGGCTTTCCTTGAACCTCCAGGAGAGTGAAAACAGCCTCCCCGGGATCTGGAGGC
>JANHFL010004998.1:17706-28060 GCA_032468155.1 Oxyrhabdium leporinum
GTGGCTGCAGCTCCACGACCGTGGAAACCGGAGCCCCGCGCCTCAAGAGACGCCAAGAGTTGGAAGTAGTTTCGCGGAGCCTCCCCTGGCTGTCCCGTTGCCCGCGGGGAAAGTTGGGGCGGGGATCCCCCTAGAGGCCGCCCAGAAGATGAACTGGGCGATGGGCGCCGGATGCCGCTAGCTAGCTTTGACCCCCCTGTCGTTACAGGTAGTGCTCGACTTACAACAGTTCGTTCAGTGACCATTCAAAATTAACAATGGGCGCTGAAAAAAAAAAGGCGACTTGCGACCCTTGTTTTGCACTTTGCGACCGTCGCAGAGTCAGGTGATTTACGTTTGGATGCTTGACACCTGACTCACATTTATGACGGTTGCACTGTCCCGGAGTCATGTGGCACCCCCTTTTGCGACCTTCTGATGAGCAAAGTCCATGGAGAAACCAGATTCACTTAACCACCAATTTACTAATTTTAAGATCATCAGCGCTTAACAACTAGGGCAAGAAAAGTCGTAAAATGAAGTAAACTCACTTAACAGATTTCTCACTTTGACCTAAAGTTCGGGATCAGTTGTGGTTGTAAGGTGGGGATTGCCTGTATATGGAGATCCTCCCAGGGGTGTCAGTGTTGCAAAACACCCTTCCGTCAGTGCCAGTTAGTGGCTCCAGGTGACTTAAAAAGAAAATTAAGACTTTGATACAGATAGTCCTCGAGTTATACGGCCACAATGGGGCCCGAAATATGTGTTGCTAAGTGAAATGTTCATTAAGTGAGTTTGCCCCATTTTACGACTTTTATTGCCCCAGTTGTTAAGTGACTTATTACATTTATCAAATTAGTAACCCTGTTGTTAAGTGGATCTGGATTCCCCATTGACTTTGCTTGGCAGAAGGTCACAAAAGGGGAATCACTGCAACTGTCATAAATATGAACCACTTGCCAAGCATCTGAATTTTCATCAGGTGGCCATAAGGGATGCTGCAATAGTCACAAGTGTGAAAAACGGTCGTAGCTCACTTTCTTCAGTAACTGAATGGTCACTAAATGAACTGTTGTAAACCGAAGACTTATCTGTAGTTCACTTAAGCTCACGCGGTTTAGTCTGAAAAGGTGTGACCAGATGGCCCGTGACTCCGGTACACAATAGAGCATTTCTACAACAAGGTATCTTACAAAGTTGTCAACTCGAAAATCACAGTTTAGCAAAATAACAAGAGTTGGAAGGGGACTTTGGAGGTCTTCCAGTCCAACCCCCCTGTGCAAGCAGGAAGCCTATCCTATTCTGGACAAATGGCTGTCCAATCTCGTTTTTGAAAACCTCCAGTGATGGAGCACCCAGAACTTTCAAAACTAAAATGTTCCACTGATTAATTGTTGTCGGAGTCGGGAAATTTTTCCTTAGTTGTAGATTGGATCTTTCCTGGATAGGTTTCCATCCCTTAACCTCTTCCCCTGCCCAACCTTTCTCAACCTTGGCAACTGCAAGATGGGTGGGACTTCCAACTCCCAGAATTCCCCAGCCAGGAATGGGGAAAATAAATTGTAACCAACACCCTCTATATTTGTGTATGTTTGTGTTTGGGTGAGAGAGGGAGAGAAAGAATGTGTATATTACATAGGATAGGGGATTTTGGCAGTAGGCTTTTCTGGAGGTTGACAAGTTTGCATGCTGTTGCTCCACATTTGGGATGACCGAAGTTCCAAACAGGAGGGGTGGACTAGACGTCCTCCAGGGTCCCTTCCAACTTTGATATTCTGTTAAATTAGTACAAGCATGCCGAGCCTGGTTCCATTATTTTTCTTACAGCCTCTTTAGCAAGAGTGACCACAGGAAGCCTCTAATTTCTTCTAAGTAGCCAAGTACTGTAATGGGTTTTGCAGAAATCTTGTGATTCTGCATAAATCTTGTATTACGTTTATCTGGAGTTGTTTTTCTTTGTGGTCCTGGCCAGATCTAGCCTCTGCTTGATCTTGATTCATTTGGTACCTCTTTCCTGTACCAAATTTGGCCCCATCCTATTGACCAAAGGACAGCTTGTTCTGAACTCCTTAATATACATTTATCTCAAAAATGGACTACCTGCAGCTTTCTTTGGTCCTTCTTGTGTGTCCCCAGAACATCCGTGGAGTCAACAAGGATCCATTTTCCCAGCAGGACAGTAGTAAACTGACAGTCAGGCTGGGGGGGGGTGGAGGGGGTTCAGTTTACTACTTCACTAGTCACAAATCTAAAAAGACTGAAAAATACAATTAAAAAGGTCCCAGCAAAATTTCTGTGGGAATGTTGTTTGCAGAGAAGCCACTTTTCTTTTAGTTCGAAGATATACGAAAGATGGGGGTGGGGGAAAGAGAAGTAATGAGGAAGCAGCAAACGGTTGATGATTTCCAGGCTCAGAATGTAAATGGTACCCTATCTTATTAGTATCTCCATCATGGATATCCTCAGGGCATGGTCAGAAAAGTCATCGTGGCCATAACTATGCAGCTGAAGCTGTCTGTTTCTTTATGTACATTTGGCAGAACTTTGGTTATACGATGGCCACCATCTTAACTTTTTTAACCATATAAGATCATCCTTGCTAAGAGATGACATCTGGACTAGGAAGCTGAAAAAAAAATCAAGTAGAAAGGTTTTTTCAATGGTACATAACCTGTCACTCTTGCCAAGAACAAGATAAGTTGCTCGATTTGATTTGCTACAGGCAAGATGCAGCAATACAGGGGATCCCTATGGGTCTGTCCCCAATGAAATTGGGGGTCCGTTTTATTCAGTTGCCCTGACTCATTTATTATTTAAGTCACTACTATTTCATTGTTTCTCAACCCTGGTGATTTTAAGATGGTGGACTTCAACTCTCTGAATCTGGCTGGGCAATTCTGGGAGTTGACGTTCACCCATCTTAAGTGTTGCCAAGGTTGACAAACAACCTTGGATAGGACAAGAAGTAACCGGTGGAAACTTGTCAAGGAGAGATCCAACCTACAAATAATAATAGATTTCCTGTGGGTAAGGACAATCGGAACGGGTTGCTTTCAGAAGTTGTGGGTGCTCCATCACTGGAGGTTTTTAAGAAAAGATTGGAAAGCCATTTGTCCAGAATGGTATAGGGTCTCCTGCTTGAGCAGTGGATTGGACTAGAAGACCTCCAAAGCCCCTTCCAACTCGTATCATTCTGTTTTAGGGATTGCAATACTGCAGAGTTTCAGAGGTCCTGCGCTAAATACATGAATTCTCCACCCCACTGTTTGGGAGAGTGCAATCCTTGTGGGGTTGAGGGTGGATGATTGGAATGGCTCTGCAGTTGTTGTTTTGAACTTTCTCGAAGGGAGAGAGAGAGAATAAGAGTCTCCTCAACCTAAGAAGTTAGAAGGCTGGCGGATCTGGACCACCCAGGCTGTTCTCCAAAATGCATGTATTAGGACAGGAATTCCTTTGCATGTGCTTCCAAGTACCGTAAGTGGGAAGAGGATTGAGCTTCCAATAAGTTCTGCAGCTAAGCAGATGAACTTGAATTTGGTAGCCTCAAGCCAACACAAACATTTGCTCCCCACAATAGGGCTTCTTAGAGCCATTGTGAGGAGCACCTACATTTAAGCAGGAGAGGGGGTTGTGGGGATGGTTTCCACTCCCACCCAGTGTTGCCTCCCCATGGCAAAAATAAGCACCAGTCCCTCTCCTTAAGGCATGTTTAGCCAAATTCTTAGAATGGCAATCTTAGCCATTCTAAGTAGCCCACCCTGGCTTAGCCCCCTGCTCCTGTGTGGCCTCTTGGACGGGCAGTTTCTGAAGTCAGGTATAGCCTTTTTCTGAAAAGTTACTAAATCCAGGCTCAGAGGGAGCTGAAGAGGGAAGCGAATCAGAGGAGGGCATCTCCCAGAAGGTTTCCCACGAGAGACTGGTAACTAAGGAGTCCAGCTCAAGCCCCAGATTCAGCAGCAGCTAGAAGTAGCCATTGGACAGCCAAGAAAAGCTTGCCCACTGAAGCAGATCTTTCGAATCACATGCGAGTACGCCTCTGAACATTTAATCTGCTATAGGTACCCCATCCTAAAACCACAGGCATCCGTGCTTTCAGGACTTGAGTTACAAGAAAAGCATGCTGTTGGCTCCTCTTTCTCCAGGGTCATGTCCCACTGCAAACCTAGAGGCATCACTACTCCTGATTCAAGAGAAATCCATGCACTCATAACCTGTCGGCAACTCCTCAGCGTTGGACCACAGCTGCAGAACTATCTGTGCAATTGTAGGGAAAGATGTGTTGCTAACCAGTGTTATATCAAGATCCACCTCCAGCACTCCGAAGGGCCTTTTCCTTTGAAGTTGCATCCTCGTAATTTTAGAAGAAGAACATTGGAAGATGTCATTTAGAGCCCCCTTGGGCTGGGTCGATTCTTCCGACAAAGAGATTGGGCAATACGGAGCCTGGTTTCTGGTGGAAAGTGGAAAAGAGGGGGAAAGAAATTAGTGAAGGTTTACTCTCTTCTCCTGAGCTTAAAAAGCTTAACATGAGTTTAAAGAGCTGTGTTTTTTTTCTTTTTAATTTGGTAAATTTATGTGGCCATCCATCTCGCACGAAGTGATTCTAGGCTACTAAGAAAATCTTCCAAGCAGGCTTGAAGAAGAGGGAAATAGGTAACTCCAGAAACTGGAAAGGATGGAAGCAAGCCAATGTCTGTTATTTTCTAAGGCAAGGTTAGCAAAATTATTTGCTACCTCAAAACCTCTGTCTTCTTGACTGTTCTGCGTACAATTGACTTATGAGTCAAGGTTTGCCATGCTTAATCATTGGTGTCTTGGAGAGCTCATTAGTGTTTCCATGACAATGTGACCCTAAGATTGTTCTGGTTATCATTCTGCCTGGGCTTGATATATATAGTCACACCAATGAATGGGGTGCCATGATTGTCTAGCTGAAGAGCGCTTGGTTGCTCCCTTGCCCTGATTTCTCTACAGTATCTGATCAGGAGTAGCAAGAGACCATCTGCCTCTGACTTTTGTCTACATTAGTGTTTCTTCTGCTCTCTGGGGAATTTCTGGCAATTGAAGTCTATCCATCTTACACTGACCAAGGCTGAGAAACACTGATCTATATATTTTTTTATTTTTGGTGGATTGATAGGCTAGGCAAGGAGAGTTCCAGCAGGAACTGGAGTGATTTTAAACTTCATGGCTGAATATCTGGCATTTGTTTTAAGTCATTTAGTCTGTACATTTACTCAGAGTATCTTAAGGCGATGTACTTTCAGGGATAGCTAATTGCTTTAAATTGTACAAAACATTTGTCTACATTTCCAAGAACTCTTTCTGTAGTTGGATCTTAAACTATTAAAATAAGGGGAAAAGATTTTGTAGGAATTAGTTACCTGCCTAATCTTTGGCATACATGCAATCATATTTCAACTTTTCGTACATGCTTTTTCAGGATGGGAATTATGGGGTTGATCACATCTGGGCGACAGATGTTGGGGAAAGTTAATTTATGTGACGTATTTAATTGGATCTTTCATAAAGATATAGTTCTATCATTCCATCTGGTTTGTGTTGTACAATACAAACCAGACATGGAACTAGAAGCAAAATGTTACTCTGGACTAACGCACTGCCCCTTACTCATTTCTCATTGCTTCGCATTTCGTAAAGAGGAAATTTAATTTTAAATCTGCTGCTAGCAAGTTTTAAACTGTTAAATGACTGTGCAGAAAGAGTGACTTAAAATGGAAGTTCAGGTTTGTTGTGCTTTAATAAACGGGTTTGGAAGAATAACGGTGCCGATTGCATTCCCTGTCTCGATTTTAAATTTTTCTGCTTTCTTGCTGACTTGTAGATTCCCTGTCAATTGCAATGAGCAGGGCAGATTGGTTCTGTCATCCTAGTGCAGCAGCTGAGCAGTATCAAAAGAGGAAATTGTAGGAGGAAGACAGAGTAACAAGACTGAACAGACATGTGGATTTGAAGGGGCACCTAGCATCTGTTGGAAAACCTTGGAGTAGCTGTGTCTTTTTCTGGGCTCCTGTGCCTGCTTCTGTAGCTGATGCACCTGATCCCAGAAACAGATATGCATTCCCTCTGGATGTTTTCAACAGTGGTCCAGGAGATCCATTACATTTGGCCTTTCGAATCCAGGTGACTGAGCAGCCCTAACTGATAAGGAAGTATCTTCTGCTTTAACTGGGAAAGAGGATAACAAAAGTGGGTAAAACAAAACTTGCAGATGGTATTCATCCACATCCAGAGGGGCAAGGGCTTATCAAAAAAGCTGGTCTCCCTTGAGTCAAGCTCCTATCCTACTGGTTGAAAAGGAGCCATTTGTGCAGTTTTCTTGGCAGCAGAGGTGAATTGACTTGTCACTACCTTCTACCAGGACTTTGGTTTTATTTTACTTCCTACTATAGGAAAGGATGAGATTTCTGGTGGTCTCCCATCTGGGTCAGGCCTTTGTTAGCTTTTCCAAGGTTGGGAGAACATTTTGAACTCTGCTTTTATTCCCTACGAACTTGCTTCTAAGGGGTAATATGCATTTTCTCTGAGCATCCTTTTGTTATAACAAAAGGATGCTGTGATAACAAGCTGTTGTGTGCTTGTTAGGATGAGCCCTCAGGCAATAAAAATTCTTACATATTATATATTCTTAATAGTCCGGCAGAGGCTTAGTGTTCAAAGTTGACTCAACTCAATGGTCAGTGAGATAGATTTGGAATGTTATTAGTAAGGCATGAAGAGTGAGTAGTATATTTCATTCACACACACAAACACACTTTATTTGAGAGCAACCATCTCTGGGAACAGAGATTCATTTAGCTGATTGCGATTGTGATAGAATCGGTCTCCATGATCTTTTCCTCTCTCTTTAAGGAGTATGATCAGTCACTTTGGCAAGTAAATGTTGAACGATACAGAAATTCTGCTTATCTTTTGGGTGGGATCTTTTGTGGCTGGGATTTTAAAACGGTACAAAACAGCAGGTAATTTTTTTTGCCAACCCAGCTCTTTGTCAGGAAAGCTCTGATTTGTTTTTGACCTCAGGGAGGAAAATAGATCTGTTGCAGACTCATCTTGCATTTTAAGAATCAAAATGTCAGTGACGATATTACTAAGTAATAATTCAGTTTGTTGATTGGCATGCTGTATCTTAGCTGAGCAGTAGCAACATGTGTTGATGCAACAATTCAATTTCACTAAGATAGTTTACAGATTGAACCAGAAATCCTTGATGATCTAAATGCACTGTGCCATTATATACTGTCCAAATGGAAGTAATTTGCTTAGGGAATAATTTGCATAGTATATGCTACTTAATTAATATTTAGAACTGCTTTGTCATTTAGCTGTCTCCCTACAGTTGAAGTAATTCGAAGGCAGATGTCCGTGTAAAGCCAAATGCCAACATTTGCAAATGTTGGTAACCATCTTCACTGCTTCACCCCACAAGTATTTCTTTTATGATTTATCATGGGCCTGAAACATCTTCTCATCTTGTTTTCCAACCTATAAAAGCTCTGAATAGCTATTTACAAGTCTGATTGAAGCTCTGTACCAACTACAATGAATAATTTGAAAAACAGTTTATCTCTAGTTTTTTTGTTCATCATGCAACATTCATGAAATTTTATGCATGTATTACAGAGGTTCAAAAGCAACTGGTATATCATCTGTAGAAATGTTTTTAGACAGCCCCTTTGCCGCAAATGCAATGCTTACAGTTTGTCTGATTAGTTGACATCTTGCAAACAATTCCCAAACAGTCAAAATTAGTCAATCCTGAGGTGCTATTCCAGCATCAACTGTAACAGTGCTAAAGAAAGAATATATTGCAAATTTCTAAACAGAACAAATTTTGCTAATGAATTCATTAGATGAGTTTGCAAAGAACTACTTTTTAGAACATAGCTGCATTCAAATATAAAACCAATTAAAGTGTTAATTTGCATTACAAAAGATTATTGCCTTTCAGATACAAGGAAAGGATCTTTTGACTAGATGAAAACATGTTTTAGAAAATCAGTTTGCACTTCCTTACTACCCTCACTGCTTTCCTTCAGAGCCTAAGCTCATTTGTACCCAGTCTAACCTGACCAACCTTAAACCCCAGCTGGATTTTGGTCAGCTGGCAGGGAAATTTCACTAGCTCATTAAGTAGCATGTGCATCTCCTCCTTGCAGAAAAGTCTTGAGTGCTGGTTAATAAACCACTCTTGGAATTTAGGAACATCTAACCCAGCTTTTCCTAGGAAGAGAGATCCTAATGGTGGAAAGATTTAGTTATAATCTACAATCAGCTTTTTTTTAAAGCTAACTTCCATACAAATGGTTTAAATGTTCAACAATGCTTTTATCTAATTGCCCAGGAAGTAAATTAGAGTGCCCTGTCTTTGAGGTGACTGAAATCTTCCTAATCCCACACTCTCATAACATCCATAACACAAAGTCCACTTTGACCATGTGGCCTATTGTTTCGTAGCCCTCCTTCTCAAATTCCATTTCTGTTGTTTCAAGAACAATTTCATGCACAGTTAGGAGCAGACTCCATATGGTAGGAATTACTTATCTAAAAACACATACAGGGTTATGTTGGTTAGATTCCCTCACCGCGTTGGCTTATTCATATTTAGCAATCCTCGATGAAATGGTGCAGAAGGGTATATAGATTCTGTGCGTTTGTTTTCCTAATACATGAGCAAGAGTTTTTACCTGAAGTGTCTTGGGGCTAACTAACTCTGTCCAATATTACATTTCTTAATTGTATCCAATGGTGGGATTCAGCCGGTTCGGGCTGGTTCAAGCGAACCGGTATGAAAGATTCTGGCGGGCTCCACCCTGCCCCTTCCTGGAGTTCCCCCTTATGCCCCATTTTGGCTCCCAGGAGGCTTTAGGAAGGCCTGCTAGGCCCAAAATGGGGTGTGGGTGGCCACGCCCACCCAGTCACATGATCAAGAAGCCACGGCCACCAAGCCACGGCCACATAACCAGTAGTAAAAAAATTTGAATCCCACCACTGATTGTATCTGATTTCTAACTCTGTTTCCACAGAGAACTTGATGGGGTTTTGTGAGAAACGAAGAGCAAAAAGTAATTTTTTTAAGAAAAATTCTTTGGGACAAGCAAGGGGTATCCATAGCAATTTTTCTAAGGAAAAGCAATCACATCTTGGTCATTGAACAGTGATTTGTCAATGTCAGGTTTTAATTTTATTCCATTTTATTACTAATTTTGTATCACTAGACCTTTGCCTCCTGATCGGGGGCACTTCAATATACAGGTAGTCCTCGACTTACAACAGTGACCATTCAAATTTACAACGGCACTGAAAAAAGTGACTTAGGACCATTTTTCACGCTTATGACCATTGGTTACGTGATTTACATTTGGATGCTTGACAACCCACTCACCTTTATGACGGTTGCGCGTCCTGGTATCATGGGATCCCCTTTTGCAAGTTTCTGACAAGCAAAGTCAATGGGGAAACCAGATTCACTTAACAACTGTGGCAAGAAAGGTCGTAAACTGAGATAAAACTCACTTAATAAACTTCTTACTTAACAACATAAATTTTGGGCTCAATTGTGGTAATAAGTCGAGGACTACCTGTATGTTCTGAAATACATAGGTACGTCCTTTTAACCAGTGGGTTCCGCCCCCCCTCCCAAAGAAAGTTTGAAAAACTGATACTTGTACTATCAGCATAATTCAATATGTTGCATAGAGGGCCACAAGAAGAGGCATTGTGATGCTAAATAATTTTCAAGTTAGATTCAGATAGTAGTCAATGAAAGAAATGTTGAGGATTTTGTGATTTGTAAGCCATTGGGCTTGTTTATGTCTAAACGGTTATTGAATTGTCTGGAATAAATAATATGTGACTTGAGCCACAAATGAAAGTTACCATGCATGGCTTAGAGCAGGGGTGTCAAACTCCAAGACCTGCGTGCCGGATCCTGCCTGTGGGATGCTTAAATCTGGCTCTTGGGGCCGGCCTGGAAACAGCAAAGGACCAGCCCACGGTGCCTATGCCAGCGAAAACGGAGCCCCATTTTCAGCCGCGATGTCCTCCTGCAGCCTTCTGCCAGCAAAAATGGAGGCGCGGCTGCAGGAGGCCACCACGGCCGAAAATGGGGGGGGGGCACGTGTGGCCCACCTGAGTTCCATTTTCACTGGCAGAGGGCTAACAAAACAAAATAAAAACAAAAGGAGAAATGTTTCCCCTTTTGCATTTGAGTATGCAAGCAGGGACAGGAAAGGAGAAAGGGAAAGAGGAAAGATGAGGGAATGATGGGAAGAGAGCAAGGAAGGAAAAATAAGGAAAGAGGAGAAAGAAGAGGGAAGGAGAATGAAGAGGGAAGGAAAAAGAAGAGAGGAGG
>JANHFL010005000.1:2500-25000 GCA_032468155.1 Oxyrhabdium leporinum
CTTACATCTCTCTCAACAACCTTTTGATTGACTCTGCTTAGATCTGAACAGAAAAGCAGATAAATCAACACGCCACGTACAAGTGATGCTTAATCATTAGTAATAGTCATATTTGCCCTGACACATAATTTGCAGAATCAAACCACTTTTTCTTGCTGTCGAGTATTCTGCTGCTTGCCTTCTCTTTTTAAAACATTTAATAATTTGTTCCACAATCCTGATATATGACCTTCCCCTTTCTATGCTTCCTATCGGAATGATGTACTCTCTTCCTGTGCTTTGCATGGCTTATCATTCACAAAACGTGAGACCAGAAAAGGAGAGAAACTAAATTTTCATTTTTCTGTTTCTACAAGCAGCTACCCCTTGTATAAAGGCAATTAGCCCCAGTGAAGGCTGGACAACTGGTGGAGCGACAGTCATCATAATCGGCGACAACTTCTTTGATGGCTTGCAAGTTGTTTTCGGAACTATGTTAGTGTGGAGTGAGGTAAGTTATGGATGAAGGTTGTTCTGCATACGTATATTGAATTTTGAATTCACATGTGGCATTGGACTAAACATAGGAAAATATACACAAGGCACTTCATGACCCTCTAGCAGAAGGCCCATTTTAGAGACTTTATAGATACACTTGGACAATTTTAAAAATTACTCAGAGAAGGTTTAGGGAAACATGTGGAGGCAATTTTCATACGAATGGTGCCCTGTGGCCTTTCCGGGAAATTTAAACCAAGAATCATTACATATATTTTCATTTATTTTAACAAAGTCTCTGCTAATATCCTAATCTTGTGGTCTGATAGCCAGATAGTAGTATTTTGATAAAGTGTTTCAATTGAGACTCATTCTCCAAGCTGATAAATGCAAGTACTATCAGAATACTTTTGACTAAAATTGTATTTATTATGTCATTTTTACAGCTGATAACACCCCATGCCATCAGAGTTCAAACTCCACCACGGCACATTCCTGGAGTTGTTGAAGTAACCCTCTCCTACAAGTCCAAACAGTTCTGTAAAGGTGCTCCTGGACGTTTTGTCTATACCGGTAACTGTTTCTCTGTTACCTCTAAGTTGAATTTTAGATGTTTTAATGATGCAGGAAAACTGTAAGATTTCTTGTTTGCTGTCAGTATCTTTAAAATGATGGATCACTCTCAAAATGCATCCTAAATTCCACGGAAAAAACACCTTATTCAACTAACTCTGAATTTATTTATTCAGAGTGAATATATTTTATGTCCACTCCAGTTACATTTTAATTTAAAGAAAGCTTATTGTTTAATTAATTAAGCTCTACAGAAATTTCATATGTATTAATGCAGTATCAACAATCGTAATTCCATAACACAGTAAAAAGTAAATGTTAAAACTGTACAGAATGATAATACTGTAATAGATATATATGTTCTCTGACCCTAATTTGAAGTCTATATTTATATATTGTAGGCATCAATTTTAGTTACAGTAATTATTATA
This sequence comes from Oxyrhabdium leporinum, assembly GCA_032468155.1. Classification (NCBI taxonomy): domain Eukaryota; kingdom Metazoa; phylum Chordata; class Lepidosauria; order Squamata; family Cyclocoridae; genus Oxyrhabdium; species Oxyrhabdium leporinum. Next base: position 3,982 of record JANHFL010005000.1, read on the forward strand.
AGCAGATATTACTGTGACATGTAATGAAAACAGAAACAAATTCAATTTTTGCAAATACTAACCTCTTTGTATGTAAACTATTGTTTACTCTAAAAAAGAAATCCAAATAACATACTAGATTAAAAAGCCAAAAGCCAAATTTTACTGACAATTTTGTCAGGAGGAATATGTAATCAAGAATGAACACAATGGTTTATAAGTTGTACTGATCCTATGTAAATTGTGTATGTATGTATGTATGTGTGTAGTCTGTGTGGGACAAAGATTTTTATTGGCAAGCTTCCTATGGCCATGGGAAATATTAAATCTGGGTATATAAAACTTAAAATCATATTTCCAATAGAGTTGGAAATATGAGAAAAAATGTCACTTGCATATTTTAAATTATCCAGTCACTTGATCCAGATTAATTGAACTGCCTCTGATAGATTTATCCAGGTGTAAGAGGTTTATGAGAAAATTTAAATGTACTGTCTGTGTGTGTGTGCGTGCGTGTGTGTTCACATGCACGCACACACTCGTGTGTGCGTGTTTGTGTGTGTGAGAGAGGGGGGAATGAGAATGAGAATATATAGTGGAAAAAAGAGAAGTATTCTGCATGATGTTAGCTAATGTGTATTTAAATTGTGCTTAAGTTTTCAAAAAGTAAATCAGAAAGTTGGTCAGAACTTATGTGAAATGGGTTTTCTCAAGAACCATTTCTAAATATTTCATTAGCATTCTTAAATAAAGAATTATATAAAATCTATAAAAAGAGCATCAATGACATATGTGATGAACATATACTCAAAGTAAAGGAAGTAATAATTGATTATGATGATGCCATGTTGAATTTTTTTAGGGTACCAGATCTGAAAATAAAGAGTCTTTGGCATCAATAGGGGCATGTAGATAGCTCCATCTTTAAGCCAAATATGTATTTTTTGGGGATGCATGATCCCAGGGAAAAAACTCAGCTGATTTGTTTATCATACATATGATTCCTGTAGAGTGTTGATAGACTCATTAAAAAATTAGTTTCTGTATAAAACATAGGACTAGAATAAAAAGACAAATAAAAATACATAAGATAGATTAAAATAATGCATAAATATTAAACTAATACTAAGTTTGAACACTTATTAAAATAGCACATACCCACAATGTCCCATTTGAAAATATTTGCAATTAATTATAAAATGGTCTGAGATTGTTGTTTTAACACACATTTAAAAGAAATTATGGGTAAAAGTATGTATAATGCTAAATACTAATTGTCTAAGTATTAAGTGTCTTTCCTGTGGATATCTAAAAAATCATGCCTGATGGCTAACGTCGATCATACATATAGGTGTCTACACGAAGAACAAGAAATGACTATGGAGGAAAACATTTTGATGCAAATTTTGCCTCTTCCATAGTCACATGTGATTTCATTTTGCAAGTACAAAAAGAGTGGAACATTTCGCCACACGTCTGGTTAGAAACCAATGTCTGTGCATAGCTTCTAGTTAAATCTTACATTTCTAAAAAGTTTTCTGAAGTGACTGGGACTTAGACTTCAAAGCATATGTACTGTATCTAAGTTGCAATAAACTAAGAATAAGTTACTGAAAACCTTCTGGCAAACTCATGAGAAAATAGCAGCAGTAGATTATTGAAAAAAGTTCCATAGAGATAAATAATAATGCATTTATTTTGATCTTTTTAACCTAGCTGTTATGTGTTGGTTAATGACCAAAATAAAGTTAAATAAGTAATCTAGCTGTTATGTTTTTCAAATAGTTAAGTTGACAACATGATTAAAAAGAGAGGGGGGGAGGAAGGGAGAGGGAGAGGGAGAGGGAGAGGGAGAGAGAGAGAGAGAGAATTTCAGTATAATTTCTGCAGCAGACTTAATATAGATCGGAAGTGTAATATTTGCAAGTGTGATACTACAAGTTCTGGACTGTTATGCAATCATTTTTGATATTTTTTTCAGTAATAGCCCTATTTAATAAGTAGCAGTGTGTGTATTTTTATATATGCAGTATGTGTATGTTTGTGTAGGACTGTTTTGTTTTTAAAAGCAGCAGTTAATAAGCTCCAAACTAAATGATAGTTCCAATGACTTTATTGCATGTAGTAATGAGAATCCAGTCTTAACAGATGAATTTAATTTATTTAGTAGCTTTTTAATGACAACTTTCACAATTTGCCACTGTTTTAAAATCCACACTGTTACATTGGTCAATGTATTCTTTGTCCCAAGAAGTCATAGGACATGTGAACGAATGACATTTCAGAGAATCAAAGTTACTAAAACCGTTCTGGCTGCAATTAATTTACTGGAAGCCTACAAATAAAAAAAGCTACAAGTTACTACACGTCTCAGGTACTACATGGCTAGAGAAAGTAAGAGGAAGGGTAAGGTCACAGCCTGTCTGACCTGGAAACTTCAGTCTGATTTGTATTGCCCCGAAATTGATGGGGACAATGAGATAATCATTGGAAATTACACTCACCACTGAAAACTGAGCCAAACTTCACTGTATTTCACAATATGAAAATTATGTCGTCCCATAAGAGGGAGGGCTAGAATCTCCAGGGCATCTGGTTCTCATCAGTATCCCACCATGCTTGCAGTCTGGCTTGGCATTCTAACATTTAACCTTCTCAGCATGAGGTGGAACAAAGGGTAATAAAGCTGCAGAAGAACGAAACAAGGGTATAGTGTGCAAAAGAAGCTTCCAAAGTACAGAAGTGGAGGCATTTAAATGATATGTGTACGTTGATATAAAACTACCCAATTTAAAGCACCCCACAATCCCAGACTCCATGTACCACATGTAGAGAGCGGTTGCTGAGCTGATTCTCAGAAGGATGGGAAGGTCCCTTATACCATCTATCTATGCCTTTTAGCCTGCTGCTTTCAACTATTGTAAAGATACAATTACCTTGGGAGATTGTGGCAGTTCAGTTGATTAGCACGGTGAATTAAAAGAATGAGTCACAAATGACATGTCCGGCTCTTCTCCGCTAGGCCTTGCTATTCCCAATGTACCTCACCCTTGTTGTAAGAAGGTCAGAAATTAGAGAGACGTAACAGTTTTCAAGCAGCTAGCACTTAGGAGCAGAATTAACAATCATTCTGTATGTAATTGCCAGTTAGTAAATTGCCTTCCAGACTGTAAAATATAAACTGGTGGGCACCTAAAATTAAATTAATGAGATATTTGCTGCATTTAAAAGAGAATGGTGCAAATTAATAATTGAGTGTAGTACTTGTTTTAATATTTGTCAAGTCATGTATCACTTGCTTGTTTAATGACAATTAAAATAGTTCTTACCTGAAAGAATAAAATCCTGGCGTATTCAAATTAAGGAGATTTCTTAAGGTTGATTCATCATTTTATTTGCTAGTAGTCATTGGCGGTTCTTACACGAAATATATCAGGTTACTTTTTAATGACATTACAAGCCATGCAATGTTATTTGATTATATCAAAATTGTGATTTGTATGCTCCTAAATGAAATTATGTTACAGTTAGTATTTTTAAGCTTGCAGCTGAAAGTGTGGGAAATAATTATACAGGTAGTTTTACCAAACCGAATTACTGGATGAATATATGTTACTCTTTTCTTGGTAAAGTGAATTACTGTTTTCACATTTAGTGAATTTTGCATAACTTATATACACAAGAAAAACTTAGCAATGTATTGACGTCAGTTACAACGACAGGTCAATGTTAACGGATATTATTGTTTAAGTTTGGCTTGGTGGTTGTTTTCATCTTGGTTACTTGTTCTCTTCTCCTTCATTTGGTTAACTTTTGCTCAAAGAAGTAATAGTAATGCAGGGTGTAATTTTTAGCGCATATACTCTTAATACAACAAACTATGTGTACTTTAGAGAAAGCAAATCCAAGAGAGGTTAGAGACAGAGATCTAAATGTTGAGTCTATTGGCAGACAAGTCATGCTACGGATTCCATTTGCTAGGGAATTACATTTGGCGGTTCCCAAAAGGCGAGCCTTTCTATTCTGGCACCTGCTTTTGGGAATCTTCTCCCATTTGAAGGGAGGTTAGCTACAGCCCTCTCACATTCCTCAAGTCCCTCAAGATCTGATTATGCCATGAGGCCTGAAGATTCCCAAGACACCAAGGAGATTTTGTGATGGCTCCGTTAATGTGACTAATATCACTCTCTCTTGATTTTATTACCTTTTTAATAGTTATTTTTAAATTGTGTTTTCATGTATTGTTTTTTTTTAAATTAAGTGTTGTATGCTGTCCAGAGCCACCTTCATTTGAGATTAGGCAGCTATGCCATTTGATAAATGAATACATTTTTAAAAAACTTATTTATTTATTTTTCTAGGTCTATAATACTTTTCACCTAAGAAAACAACAATTATTTCTAGACATACTCTGTTTCTTTCTTGTGAAATCTTAGAAAATAATCACTTGGTTAATAGAATATTTATTCTATTTATTTATTTATTTAATAAATAAATAAAGTTATTTAGTTATTTGTTAAAAAATATTTATTAAAAAAATTCTTCCCAAAAATAATATAGAAAATAATTTATTTTTGTAGCTAGGTGATTGCTGTTTCTTTGTAGGTTCCATATTTTGCCTATCTCTATCTGATTTTACTTTGGCTAGTTTATATCATTTTAACCCACTTCACCTTATGAAAAGATCTCAAGCTTTAAGTGTTTTAAGGACCTTTTGTGTAAATTCCAGTGTGATTTTTTTTTCCAGTGGGGCTGCTACCCTGTGTTCAGAGTCAATAGCTCCCTTCCATCACAGCCAACACAAACTAGCTGTCTCATAGGTCAGTGCTCTTTAAACAAATTACTTGTATCCACAGAGCAAATGATTGTTAATTGCCTCCCACAAATCATACTATTTTTACTATGCTAAACTAAATGCTAATGCCTTAGTTAAATTCAAACCATCTGATCATTTCTTGTACATATTCAATTATGGTTCGTTACCACAGAAGAGCTCTGCTATTGTGAAAAATAATTAATAAAACACAAATAGTGATTTGCTCACTTTTGTGAGCTAGCCTTTTAAAAGAACAATTGCTGCCCTATTTTCGCACTCTTAAAGATTATATATATTTCACTTTTTCATTATCCCTAAAACAGCATTCTCTTTTTACGGGATTAGGCATTCGTTTATCGGATGTTGGACTAATACCAATTGTCAGGAAGAAAGTAGGACAGATAATATTGTCTTCCTATAGGATTACATCTGTGTTCTAATTTGATTTTTTAAATGATTTCAACCAGTTTATAATTTAACAGACATGCATATCTTGAAACATTTTATGAAAGCAGAAACAGAAAAAAAGCATTCTCTTTAGCAATGTCTTTTTATGTGGCTTTAGATTCTTAGCACAATAAGCATTTAATTAGGCCAATAACAAACATTAAAAAGAAGTGTTTTAGTAACCTGTCATAGTGATTAGATGTTTGGATCACCTAAAATTGTTCAGTTTAAATAGCCATGGTTCCAATAAGTATTACATGGTCATTGTTGTCCCTCTTCTTTTCTGTCTCAGAGGAGACCAGAAGAATGAGACATACCATTTGTGCTATTGCACAAGTAGACTATTTGTTCTAATCAGTGACACCCATTTACTCGAAGTGCTTAAAATGAACTATACCTCATACAGAAATCGCACATTTAGAGTGTTCCATTCATCATCTGAAAATTGAGGGCCAGTAAACTTTTCTGTTCCTCCGGCGGGATCATAGACATGCATCAAAATGTTAAAAAATGATTGGTGAGAGAGAACTGTCATCCATTTATCAAAGAAAGGGAACATTATTTGCTAATTTCCCAACCAAGGCAGTGACAGGGTGCTTCGTCTTTAGACCCATGGTGACCAGCATGGCCTTTTTGTTATTAGTACAAGTCAAGCGCTTTTTGGCTGTTGCTAACAAGACACATTTGTCTATCATCAGAAAGTGCTTTATTTTATTTTATTTTTTCAAGTAGCTATGACCAAAGTCTGATCACTGCATCACAACTGGCTCGACTTCTCTAGATTGTGGCAGGATCAGCTAAAGGGGAAGCTGATAAATTTTCTGAACCATGGCATAATTATTGTCTCTCTGGCCCCATAAATGAGGAAATTAACACTAACAAAGCTTTCATTTCAGCCTCCTCCTCCTTTAAAAAAAAAGTTGTTTCTACTTAATACCTACTAAAATTTAGTTGCATGCAAAGTAACTTATTTTGCTTATACATTTATTCTTAGATTACATCTTTATATTTAGTTGATATGACACATGAAAGAAAATGTCTTTTCAATATGTATACTTAAATGTATACATACATACACATATGTATGTGTGTATTCATTATATATACTGAAAATGTATTTTTGCTGTCTGCATTTTTACTTCTTTGGAGTGGGTGGTGGTGATGTAATAATCATTTCAACAGCACTACTGAATCCTTCCAGTGTTCTAAGATAACATTGTTCCACAAAGATATTGTTTAGCATTATTATGAAAGAATTCAGTGGCAATAACTGTATTTTAAATTGGACCAGTCCAAATCTTATCTCAGCTCTCAAAGCAGAAAAATATTGATTTGTGGATCTACCCATATGTTATTTAAGAAACGTTCCTTGCCATATCATGTTGACCATATATAGAACTAATTAATGAAATAAAGTTGATAAAGTTGCCTTTTGCCTAGAGTACAGAGTTTTTAATTTTCAGTGCAAATCATATGAGGAAGAGTAGTGAATAATGGGGATCAGGGAATAAAAAGAGAATGTAATCCTAAAGCTACGATTTGTTCGTGGTAAGGAACAATCCACAGGAACCATCAAATAGAGCCAGTTTGGTCTAATGGTGAAGACATCAGGCTAAAAACCAGGAGATTGTGAGTTCTAGTCCTACCTTAGACATGAATGTCAACTGGGTGATTATGGGCCAGTCACTCTCTTTAAACCCAGCCCATGTCACAGGAGTGTTGTGAAGAATAAAATAAGAAGAGGCAGGTACGATTAGGTACGATTGCTACCTTGTGTTATTTATAAAAATAATAATGGTGGATTTCAAAAAAATCTGAAATATGCATTTCATTCCAATATAATATTTTTATCAAGAGACCATTCATCCTGCCATTAAAAACATGTATAATAACATGCACAATGTATATGAATTCAATCCAGTTTAAGAGCAGTGTGTAGATTCTTTTGTACTTTGCAACTCACATGTAATCCATAAATGATCAGGAGTTGTATGTAAGTAAAATGTGGACTGATAGAAAAGAAAGATATTTTTCTTCTGACAACTGCTTGATTTTGGAAGCGCATTCTTCAAGCCCATCTACCTCTCTCTAACAGCGTGAAGTCTTTTCTTAATTTGATAAGAGTTTATTGTATTTCTGGGCTTCTGTGAAAGACAGACTTTCCCTTCTGCAGAGGCCAATAACAGATGATTATTGGCTAAAAACTTCTGTGGGATGTTTACAAGGCTCATGTAAAGAACAATGGAACATTTAAAAGCAGTGTTTCTCAACCTTAAGATGTGTGGACTTAAGCTCGCAGAATTCTGGGGAATTTTGGGAATTGAACTCCATATAATTTAAAGTTGCCAAGGTTGAGAAATCCTGCTCTAGCATATAGTAGTTACAAAAGCGCTGGCTAGAAACACCATTATGTAAAAACGATATGTCACTATGGCAGTTCTAAATATTTAGTTATAGGTGTCCCAAAGGTGCTTTTTCAAAAGTCAGCTGGACTCTCTTTGGTTTTTTTTTCCTTTGAGAAGATGTTTCCCTTCTCATCCAAGAAGCTTCTTCAGTTCTGACTGAACAGTGGGAATGGAAGGATTTATATTCCTTGCAGTCATCTGGTTTTCAGCATTCTGAAATGACTCAGTGACTACAAGGAATATAAATTCTTCCATTCCTCACCATTCAGTCAGAACTGAAGAAGCTTCTTGGATGAGAAGGGAAACATCTTCAAGGAAAAGAACAAAGAAAGTTCAGCTGCCTTTTGAAAAAGCACTTTTGGGACAACCGTGACTTGGGTGACTGAGAATCTCCATAGACATTTAGTCATAGGATCATATTCCAGTCAGAGAGTTTAATAATAAATGTATTTAAAGAAGGCATGGGGATGAATTACCAATTTCACCAAGTAGGCCCTATACTAGAATGTAGATAATAATTTTGTAAAAGAAAAAAAATAGCATTTCAGTTGTATTTATTCAGTATGTACCTTCCTGGGCCATTATAGCCATTAACATTTTAAAAAATGTAATTAAAAAAGATGTATTGTATTCTAAATATATTTAATTCTGCACTGACAATCTCAGTGCATTTAAAAAAAAAAGATAGTTTACAATGCATATTTAAAATAATAACTGTCATTGAAACACACACACCAGTGTAAAACAATGTAAATTGTACATAAATGAATTAAATATCAAATAATGCAAAAGAGATATTTGGTAATTTAAGAAAATGGGAACAAAGTAAAAACATAAAAAAGTATCTATAAATAGAATCCCAATATATTAAACACAATGTGAGAAAATAAAAAGTAATAGTGATATTACATACAAAGCTATGGCAATAATACAAACAAGGCTTCTAATTTTAAAAAGAAATGTAAAAACATAATTGTATAACTTTAATAAACACATTTGCCAGGATATAATGACAACAGCAGCACATCTAACTTACATTATTGTGAGCATGCTTGTATAGTTTACACTTGATGTAGAATATATATTTTTAGTTACATTCAAACTGTTAGTAATAGTATACAGACTTTTAGATATACAGTGCAGAAAAATAAGATGCAGCATGCATACAGTTATTCCCAATTATTTAAGTTAGTAACAAGTACCTTAATTTTGTAGATAATAAAATGCTTAAAAACTTAAACACCAATGGAAATCACTTCATCTCATGTCTGAGATTGCAGGACTTTGTTTTAAAGTTCATCTGCACAAAAGGTAAACCTTTGAATATCTCAGAGTTGTACAAGGTTTTTTGAAGTTTTGGACTCGGGCCCAACTATTTTCAAAAGTTACTGCCAAATTATACTTTTTAATGAGACATAAAGCAAAAATTATCCAATATAAGACTGAAGGGTAATAATGTAAAATGTATCTGGCTGAATTAAAATTAAACTTTTATCTTGATTTTATTCTCTGTTTTTGAGAAAACGGTCACTTACATGCTGGTTAAAGACCAAACACAGCCTCTGGCCCAGTTAAAGTTGTATATGTTTGATCTATATGAAATCAATGAGAAATAAGAGTAAAAAATTAGTAAAGAGAAGTAACATGACATCTGAATCATTTCTCTATATCATCTGAGGCATGTGTAAAGGCATGTGTAAAATAGATAGTAATGACTAATAAACTGATCTGAATCTAGACAAGATGGTGGGTCAGATCCAAGATTTAGGTAAACGGCATCTTCTGGAAATGAGTAAATCTAGAAGGGAAGTGTACTTCTTTAATCCACTACAGCTACTCTGTGTATGAATATATTTTATTCATACTCCAATAATCTTGCTAGAGATTTTATAATATAGTGTAAATTAGCCTGGCTTTGGAAGAGATATCTGGAAATTTAACTTCAAGAATTCTAACAGGTGTAAGTGATAGAGATTAACATTGTTTTGAGATTCATTCATACATTCATTCATTCATTTCAATGATTTACAATGTACTAAATGACTTGGGCCCAGTTATCCAAAGATACAACCTCCTGTATCGAACAACTCAACTGGAGGCCTATTTTGTACTATCAATACTGAAATGTATTGATTAATGATATGAAACCTCCTCTGTGGTGGCCTCCTGATTTTGGGTTATTCTTCCCCAAGAAATGTTTGAATTATCAGCTTTATTGGCAATTATTGTCTGATTGATTCGTTTATTTATCTGGGCAATTAAGAACAATAGCAATAGCACTTAGACTTATATACGACAATAATGTAGTTGGACTTTTTATTAATGGTTCATTTTCTCTTTTAACTTTCCAATTGTTTTATTGATGTCTGTTATATTTTATTGAAGATATAATACTTGATTAATAGGATATATTATTATTGTTCACTCTGGTTTGTTTGTCTGATTTTTTTACCAAAGGAAAAATTTTGATATTAGAAACCTGGTTTAAAGCATTGGGATAGTAGTGTGCTTGTAGGTATCTGTAAACATTATAGAATATAGAAACATTCTATATTTCACTTTGTATAAAGACAATCTGGATTAAATTTCCTCATATAATGCTAATTGGAGAGGCACATATAATTGCAGGATGTAATTAAAAAGTAATTCTCCAGCTTCTGAATATTGTAGTAAAAATGGAGAATAGTTCCCCTCATCACATGTTGACTCTCATGTTGATCTTTGCTTCGATACATGAATTACCTTTGGTAGGCATTTGATTGAAATTGAATGTTGAAATCTGTGGCATTTTCAAGATCACTGTATTTCTCTATCAGAAGAGAGGATGAGATTCAAAATAATTTAAAGGAATGCTATCGCAGGAACTACAAATTAAGATGAATCAAAAGGGAAAATCCTGTTTTTCATAATATAACTATAAAAGAGTATGCTGCAATTCAGTCTTTAAAGGATAGCAGAAATCTCAATATTTAGCTATAGTACCCATGGGAAGAGTATCACCAAATAAGGCCACAAATATGAAGACAGACAAGCACAACTAAGGTTTGCATTATTAAAATATATCTCAATTAGGGAAGCACCTAGGAGTATTTAATGCTTAAAATAGAACATACTGTTTACTTTGATATACTATTCATATTTCAGTATTATAGGAGTTAAATACTTTCTTATATTAATAAAAGGACAAATGTACATAGTGAAATTCCTTATTTTTCTACCTATTAACTTGTTCTACTTTTATGGCACAAGATGAACCTTTACAATTTTAGATAATATTTTCTATCGCTCTGTTTTAGATATCCTCTAACATTAAAATTGTTTTAACATCATTAGCAATGCCGTACCTTGATGTAGTAACCGTGATCTTGTGGCTTTTTTGGTTTTGGATTATTGTTTGGATTATTTCTTTGATATAATCCAAACAATTTCTTTGTTATATCAAATAATTGCTACATTTTTTAAATGAAAATACACAAACAACGCTCAGAAAAGTGGAAGTGCTATCTCATTTGTCCAGTGAACAAATTTATTCCTAAGTGGGTGAGGAACCGTTCATACTGGCCATATTTGAGTATTTCCCATTGCAACTTCTGCAGATTTTCTAGAATATAGAAATAATACAGCCCATCTGTTTAGGTACTATACAAAGGAATATTAACCTACTGCCTTTCCTAACTAAGAGATAGACATACTTATATGATGATTACATAACCTAATTGTGCAAAACTATGTATGTTTTGTATGTAGATTGGATTATTCTATGTGATTGACTTGTAGGCATAGGTTTATCTATGGTTGAAGTTCTAAACACGCTTGTTAGAAGATTTGGTAAACTAGTGTGTAACTATCCTTTTAGTTGCACTGAGAATTTCTATGTATACAAGTAGTCCTCGACTTACAACAATTCACTTAGTGGCCATTCATATTTACAATGGACTGAAAAAAGTAACTTATGACAGTTTTTCACACTTAGAAACGTTGCAGTATCCACATAGTCACATGATCAAAAATTGGATGCTTAGCAATTGATTTATATTTACGACAGCTGCAGTGTCTCAGGGTCACGTGAGCACTTTTTGTGACCTTCTGACAAGCAAAGTCAATGGGAAAGACAGATTCACTTAACAACAGGGTTACTAACTTAACAACTACAGTGATTCACTTAACAAGTGTGACACCAAAAGTTGTAAATGGGGCAAAATTCACTTAACAAATATTTCACTTAGCAACAAAAATCTTGGGCAAAATTGTGGTCATAAGATGAGGACCACCTGTATTCTCACCATGTTGAAGACTACCTCTGTGTGACAGCTAAAACCAGATAAGCATTCCATGTCTGCTGAATCAAGTTTAAAGATAATCTACTGTAGATTCATCAATGATTGGTGCATAAATTAGTGGATTATTTTATTGTTTGAACATACTGTGGTGTTCTCAGTTGTTGCTATAACTAAAAGTCTTATTGATCTAGTTTGGGAGTAAGGAATCTGTGGCTTTCCAGATGTCTGCTAAACTATGCTTCTCAGCATGACCAATGGTGAAGGTATAATTAAGCAACATCTGGAGGATGACATTTTTTTCACCCCTGATTTAGATCAATAGACTATCTTATTCAAAGAGCCCATGGCATAGTCCAATTTAGGAGGATAATAAGGGCCAGTTGGAGGATGTCATCTAAACCATGCTCAAGTACTTGAAATGATCACTTGGATCAATATTGCTCGTTCAAGACAACGAAACCGATCAGTTAAAATATTATTTAGATGTGTTTTCTCACCAAATCCCATTTATCAAAAGTAGACTTCATTGGACAAAAATTAATGGAGAAAAAAAATTACTATTAATATAGGGCACAGCAAAAAAAAAGTTAAGTTGGGAGGAGGACTTAAATAAGTTAATGGCCCAAAGCAGATGTGTTTTGTTTTTTTTTAAAAAAAACCCTTTTACAGCAAACTATGCTCAAAAGCTATAATTGCTGGACAGTTAGTCCTTGACTTATGGCCACAAATGAGCTCACAACTTTTGTGGCTAAGCAAGGCAATTGTTAAGTGAGTTGTGCCTCATTTTACGGTATTTTTTTGCCACCATTGTTAAATAAATCACTGTATTTGTTAAATACATTGTGTGGTCATTAAGAGAATCTGGTTTCCACCATTGTCTTTGCTGGTCAGAAGTCAGGCTGGGAAGATTAAAATGGTGATCACGTGATGTTGGGACAGTGATAAATACATGACAGTTGCCAAGCACTTGAATTTTCATCATGTGACTTTGGGATGCAGCCACATTCATTAGTGTGAAAAAACAGTCTTGGTGCCATTGTAACTTTGAACGTTCACTCGATGAATAGTTGTAAGTTGAGGACTACCCATAATACGATTGATATGATGGAACAAACAGAACATTCTAATAATGAATTATTTTGAAAACTTTCCTTATCTATCGATTGGACTTTGGTTCACTAGTTAAATACCTACCGATATAATATTGGAAGTCAAGTGCCCCCAAAATATTGCCAACGTGAGTATTCTTGTAACTCATGGGACAGTGCAGAAATTTTTCATCAAATTCTAGCATTATCATACTTAAATGTTTTTATAATTGCACAGCAAGCCTCAAGGATTCAAAGCAAATTCAGCAATGCCGTCTATATAATTTTTGAGGGGGCTAAGGGGTTTGAAAACAGGTCAGATTTATTTAAAATTGATGTAGTCCTTAACACACAATCATAGCTAGTTAATTTTAGCATTATAACAATTTGGAGCAGATCATTAATTTGAACAGTTTAACAAATAAAAAATATTTGCTAGTGTCAATAATTTATTTAACTATAAAAGCCAAGCAGGGTTTTTTGGGTTGTTTTTGGGGTGGGGTGGGGGTGGGGAAGACATATCTTTTTTTCAAAAGAAGCTTAAGCGTTATTAGCAAAACTTCACGGAAATCAAAGAAATACTTATATGTGAATCTTTGGTTTCTGGATTGTTTCAGAAAATGAAGGCTGTCGGGTTTTTTCTCCAGAGATTGCGATGCAGTGTAACAATTGGAACTGCATAAATTAAAACTCTGCCACCTTGAATAGTTCTCAGAAAACCATATGAAGTCAGTTCTAATACCAAAGTATAATGTCACCAAAGTATAATTCAGTAGGATTGCTGAATTCTGTATAAGCTAAAGCTCAAGAGGCATCAAGAGCAGTCTCAGAGTAATGAAAATATAAATCTGAATTTCTCAAGTGCTTTTGTAGCCTTTTCAGCAGATGGAGCTGGTGAAAAGTTTCTCTGACTACAATCATAACTTGGGAGCCCACCTAGTTAGGAAAAGCCCAAGGCTAAGAGCTCAAGCAAATAGAATGGAATAAAGAAAAGTGAGCCTGGATATAGAGATGGTGCAATTAATATTGAAGCAGCTTTATTAATTAACATTGAATTAGCTTTATCAAATGAAGTTGATCCTGACTAAGCTTTCTATCTGCAGCCTCTTGCTCTATAGTGAAATAACACTACACATGTGTCAGTGGTGACTTTCCATTAAGTTGATGTCAGACCATAAACCATCCAAAGTTTTACAGCAAGCCAATTCAATATGATGTTAAAATCAGAGTTTTACTGCAGAACTTTAGGGCCACTTCATACTTTTTATAGTTTATAAAGGTGGAAAATCTGCATTTGCAAAAAAACTGTGTTACATAAGTTAACATGCAAGAAATCCAGTTTGCAAAGTTTACAGTAAACTTGGATCTGAGTAGGAAGGAAATCTTTTTCTAGCTAGAAGATGCATTTTTTCCCCTGAAAGTTGCAGAAGACTGACTATTATGTGTTTGCAGAGATATCACTGGATTTTGAGATGAGCATTTTGCGATTCCTTACTCTCTTTGTATTTGGGGATGTAACATTGTAAAATAAGTGCATTGAGGCTCATGGAGGTATGACACATTTCTTTTGCTCCACTTGAAGCACAAACATTGCAAATGATTGTGCCAACAATCATTAGTAGCTGAATTTCCATAACTTAATCTGGAGGTATTAGATCCGTAGGCTGCAAAATGCCCATCCCTAATATCACGATAGCAGCCTTCTGTCATATGCAAGAGCCATGGTGGCGCAATGGTTAGAATGCAGTATTGCAGGCTGACTCTGTCGACTGCCAAGAATTTGATCCTGAGCGGCTCAAGGTTGACTCAGCCTTCCATCCTTCCAAGGATTCTGAGGATTTTACCAACAGCTTTTTTTTTGTGGGCAATACGCTGATGGTGTAAACTGCTTAGAGAAGGCTGTAAAGCACTATGAAGGTATATAAGTCTAGGTGCTATTGCTTTTGCTATTGCTGTTGTGTTACCATTGGTTATATAAAGTTGTGGAAATGTACTGACTAAACTACTGTCATTATATATTTTGCTACACACCTAAAATTTTAAACATGGACTCAGTAAAAACATATTTACGAATGTGGATTATCCAGGCATACCATTTAAAACACTGATTAATGCCTCCAAATGATATATAATATTGTCCTTAGCAATCCTAGCTCATTTAGAGTTCTCCATTCTTTTACTGCTTTTTTACTTGCTAACTCTAGAATCACAAAACAATAAAATATCCATCACACGAAAAGAGCCCCAGCACCTTTTTTCAAAATAATTTTAAGGATATTATTACATGCAGTGTCATTGCTCCTTCAAGGGATAATGTTACTTTAAATAATATTTAAATGTTTTGACATATAGCTTTATAAATTGCTACCTACCTGACAGGTTCTGTTCCTAAAAAAGAAATAATCTTTTAAGGAAATAATCAAGGACATAAGATTCTCTCTTCCTGTGGAAATCTTATGTATTAACTTTCAGTTTCACATTATTTGCACATTTTCAAGATGTGAGATGTTGAGAAAGGTATCTTTCAAGGAAATGATCCACTTTATATTCTGAAGTGATATAGTCTTCTGATTCCATTGTGAAATTTAAGAAACATGTTAATACAAATGATATGTTAATAAAATATCACGTAATTCCAGAAAACAGAAATGATTAGGATAGTTTCTGAAACAGCCCTTTCTTAAAGAATCCAACAAGTATTATTTTTTTCCTCACTGTATATCTTAACTGATCTCAGAAAAACAGCATAACATCTAGAAGGCAACTTGAATATTCCAAATCCCCGGTCAGTGTAGATTACTAATTGAAAAAAAATCTGAGAACAGGTGAATAATATTCAGGGAAATGAAATCTAGAAGGTCTTTTCCGAATTATGTCATCTTACTTTGCATAAAACAGAAATACCAAGGATATTGGAGTTGTCCTTGTCATATCTGGATCTAATAATGTAGAATGTCTTTAGTCTAAACAAACCTCTATGAAATATGGAAAAGTGATAGAAACCCCTGTCTCTTTCAAATGAGCATCAGAATCCAGACACGAATTATTCCCCTGGGACTATTTATAGATATCAATATTTTAAACTACTGCCTCAACTTCATAGCTCTCAATGCTTTAGATTATTACTCCAATTTTGTTAGGCATAGTTGGAACTTCTGCTTCTGTTGACTGTCTTACCAGCAAATCCAATTTACTTTTAGGTTAATTCTTCCTGTGTTAGGCTTATTCACATGGATACCGAATGGACATAAGCAGAGCAGCCCGATATTTACCATATAGCTCATGTTAATGTATATTGGGGTGCAATAAATCTGAGAAACAAATGAAAGGTTTTCTTTCCTAGGCAACTTTTGGAACCGAGTCTTCTGAAACCTAGCATATTTTTATGCTGGGGTCTTTCTATAACACATTTAAGAACATAATCCTGGAAAAGAATGACTCTGTTATATCGCCTTCCAAGTTATCATCCTGGTAAAATAATATCCACCATCAAGTTTGTCTAATCTAAGAAATGTTATTGATAGATTAATTGGATCTGAAAAGCTATGTATGTGAGACTAAACTACTGCATCTTTACAAGAGTCCATTATTCCCAGGTTTACTGCCAGATGTTGTGACTTGGCAGCAACACTACTTGTTTTCACTTTCGACTTTGCTTTCTTAGAGAGATCCGAGACCACACAGATAATATTCCAAGTTGATGGGGCTGCAGATGTCCTTATCTCCTCCTCCATTACCTCATCAGCATGTCATTGCAGTCTGGGTCTCTGGCAACAAATCCTCTGTTCTCAACTAGGGATTTTTCAGCTAGGTTAGGTCCACTCCATTTTGTACTCAATTTTATTTAACTAAAAGTTAATCAGATTAAAAATTCATCAGATCAAAACCAGGGGTAGGGGATGGATTGACTTACAGTCAAAGTTTTAAGAAGGAGAGCTTCTTTCATTTTTAAAACAAAGTTTGGCATACTTATAAAATGCTAGCCTCTATATTTTTTATGGCATTGTCCAGAATTAACATGTAACTAATTCAAACCCTTTCCCCATCACAAACCTTTTTTTGTGTAGATCATCGATAGTAGCCTGAATTTGTGCATCTAGCAGTGGTCTTACCAGGAATATGGATAAAAGCAGAACAGCCAAATTTGTTACAACAGAGTACTAAACATATCTTGTTTTAATTGTTATTCCCACAATGTCAAATAAGAATTTCATGCTGAGAAGCTGACACAGTGCATGGCATTAAATTGCACCGCGTCCTATAGAAACCGAGGAACCTATGGAGGCAAAAGCTATAATATAACATCGAAGGAACATTTCTTCATCAAGCACTGTATTGTTGAAAGGATCTTTATAGTTGTTTTAAAAATTAGAACCTGTCCTTTTGGGGTATGGTGAAAAAAACTCCTAAATTATGCTACAATATGTATATATGCATAATACAGAATGAAATCTATTCATTTTTTAAAAATCCCAACTGTAATGTTTAATAAACCATGAAATAACTGTTAATAAACCTTTAATATAATAAGCCATTATATTAAATATATAAACCATTTTGTGCTCTTTATCTCCCCCCCCCCCATCTCTCCTATCATTATTGTCTATTGAATGGATGTTAGTAACATTCTAGCATTTACTGTTTTGTAAGATTTTCTTGAATTTAGAGAGCTGATAAATTTCAGTTTACTGATTAGCTACAGGGCACAGCCTCTGACACTGTCTCCAGCATCCAGGCAGCTGTTGTGGGCATTTGCCATCTGCTTGGAAGATGGTGAAGGCTTTACTTTCTGTGGCCTAAGTGGAAACCTGCTCCAGCATAACACTTGCTGCTGCTTCATTCTCTGTAATTAGTGAAGCTGATGCAAAAGATACCTTCTTTCTAGTTTGGATTGAAATCTTCATAGATCTAAATCTCGACCCCATTTTTTGATAACACACAAAAGGCCATTTGGGATTTTGTTTCTGTCTTCTTAATGGCTGGGAGTTCTCTCTTCTTTTGTTCTCTTGTCTTTGCCAACACCGTAGCAGAGGTGCTTAAAAAGTCTGTTTGTCCTGTTTATACCACAGAACTAAATTGAGCTGTGAACATCTTACCTATGAAAACTACATTGGTGGTTGATACACTTTGTGCTGCTGGAAAAGCATTTACTTTTCAGCATTCTATCACCAGGGATGCACAAAGGGAAAATTTTCCTCATTTTTATTTTGTCCTGCAGGATTTGACAATACAATATCAGGATTTGTAGATTTTTTTAAAAAATCATAAACACCTCTCCAATTAGAAATACCTCTTCTGGGATAATTGCAATTGTCATGTTCTATACACATACATATTGCCTTAACAGAAGAATAAGACTCTATAACTACAAAACATTGCATTTAAAGTTCCATACTTTTGGCTTCTTAGGAGAGTTGTCTCATTCGATACATTTCCAGTAATTCCAATATGGACATGAATTAAGAATCACAATCTGATCTTAGAAATCAGAATACTACTAAATGGTCTCCAGATTGATTTTGGCATCTTGACTCAAACCACAGGATCTTTTTCCCTTTCTGCAATTTTCCTGCTTTCTCCTCCTTGTTTTTAAATGGTAATTTAACGTGGGCTAGATGTCTTAATCTCTTTGACAAACAGTTGTTTATCTGCTTCTCCTTCTCTATGAATTTAGGCTTTGCCAGTTAAGCTATGGACTATTGTGGAAGGAATATCATGAAAACAATTGATGGGCATAATGTTTTTGTGGTCTGACCTTTTCAATAAAATGGAAAATAGCCATTGAATTTATAAGTACTTCCATTGAACGTCAAATAGGTTTCCGATCTTCTTTGAATACTTTTATATGAAGTTGACAGGTGAATAATATTTGATGCTCATGGTGTATGGAAAAGGGACTGCTAGGAAATTTAAGAAGGAAAGATTGAAGAATCAGTTTGTTTTGCATTTTAGTAAAAATAAAATAAAAATAATATACAATACAATCAAAAATATAATACAACACAATCAAGAGAACCTGACATTACAGGAGGCTGATCATCTCAACCAAAAAAAGTCATTTGAAGACACCAAGTATCTCTTCCCCATTGGAGCAAAGTATATTCCTATCTTTTGTTCAGAAGGACATGCTATCCTGAAAGTTGAGACAGTTCCTTAGATCGTTAGGTTGAAACAAATAAAAGTGGCTGGTGAAACCAAGCTAAATAGCATCATCTATAAAATCTTTACTAATCTAAAAAAGCTAAGCAGGGTTGGACTTGGTTAGTAGTTGGATGATATATGAAAGACTGTCTGGAAACACCAAGCTGTAGGCTAGACAAAGAAGTAAGCACACACCAAAGCACTTCCTTGGTGTTGCCAAAACACTACATGAACAGGGAGATGGTATATGATTGATTCAGATTTACTTCAATGTTTTTCAAGCAAACATTGTATTATTAAAAAAAGACAAGTTGAAAACTACATAAAGCTACATATGTTCAAACCCAGGTTACAATGGGAATAAGTATGCATAGTCTTTTCCTAATCTTTTACTAAAATTGTTCTAGGCTCTTAGTAGGAACAGATAAAACTTCAGTATGCAGGATGCCTTTAGCAATCCAGGGATGTTGGTCCTGCTTCAACAAACAAGAGAGACTTCTGATGAATGATGTGCTCAACCCCTCCATGCTTTTGTGTTTCCTATGCATCCCACAAAGCTTGGCTCTCTCAGCCGAGTACTGTGATTGAAATTCATTGCCAAATTTATTGAGAAATTAATGAGAAAAGCTGCGAAGTATTGACTTTGAGAGGAAAACACAACTCATCTTGAATGAGGAGGAAAATGCAGCAATAATTTAGCCACTATTGATTTTGCCCTGTCCATGTATTGATCTTCATTTTACAATATTAATTTGCACCTGCAATCGGCTGCAAAGGGAACAGATTTCATTTATTTGCTGCGTTAATGTGCAAAGCATTAGGTGCTCTTAAGAAGTGGTGGTACTCGAACTCACATCAAAAAGGCTGCTCTTTTTTATTATTCGTGCTTGTTACTGTAATAGACTAACATTAATTTTTTGTCTGACAAAAATATTAAAGCGAAAACCCTTCTCAAATGTATACTTCTTTATGACACCACAGGCTGCTTTTCATCTGTGTGAGGAACAATCAGCAACCAGAAATTCCAACCACTTCTCATCATCATGCCCATATCAGTTCAAAGTTCATGAAATTTCTATGAGCATTGATCTCTACCCATTGATTTTTTTTTTTGCAGCAGATCTTTGAAATTTTAATTTCCCAGGCATCTGAATTTCTTATAGATGAAATTCACTTGGTAGAGACAGTTGATGATAAAGTGGTGAACTTACCATCATTTTAAAAACGGAGAAAACGGGCATTTGCAGACTTTGTATAATGTTTTTGAGGTGAGATGATGAAGGTGTTCTGATAGGGATGGAGTATTCAGCAGGGAGTTAAATATCAATTTTGCCTTCTGTGACCACACATTTTTAATGCAACTTTGTATACAGTCCTTTTTGAAAGAAAAGCTATCTGGAGAAACAGCAGGACTAAGAGACATTCTTCACTGCACAATCATTTGCTCACAGCAGTCTTTATCACCTGGTCAAGTTCACCTAGTTACTTATCAGTAGGACATTTAATAACCTCAAGGTGATATAATTGCTATTGGCATGTTTCCCCATTGGATTCAGCTGGTTAATGTGTAAACTACTTGTCAGCAAATAGCACTTTGTCACTGAAATCACTAACACCCTCTAGAGGAATGTCTCTGTATTGAGCAATTTAATTTTACTTTATTTAATTTTTACACATTACAACCTGTGTTCATTCAGGCACATTGAAGGCTTGCAGTCTGTTAAGGCAGTGTATAGGTGTCCCTGCTAGTAAAATATAGTATATCTTATTTAACAATCCCCCATGGTTTAGCTGAAGCTCTTTCTTGTTCTTCAGAAAAGGAACTGCAGATGTTCTTATTATGTAGTTATGCTGCTAATGTGA
>JANHFL010005000.1:27500-32500 GCA_032468155.1 Oxyrhabdium leporinum
CCTCATAATTACCCAGTTCTAAAACAGGAAAGTGGTATTGATTGGCCTGGCTCAGTGCTCGGTGACTGGGACGTGCCAATGCTTTGCCCTGGCTCTGCTGGACTCTCAGCTTGTAAACTCGACACACTAAGGATTTATTAAATGTGTGCAAAAGGTCTTCTGTTTTCTCCTCTAGCTGTGGATTTTGCCAGGGAAGTCTCTCTTCACCCTCATTTTGTCAGGAAAGAAGGTGATAGATCTTGTGCATATGTACACTGCTCTCCGTTCATTGAAGACTGAAGGCCAGAGCTGCTAGAAGTTCAAATAAGAGTAGGAGAGGAGTCAAGGTAGATTTAGCCTATTAGTCGATCTGTTCTGCATGTTCTTTGAGGTGCAGAGGCAAATTGAATAACCCAATGCCCAATTATCAGAAGCTCAAAGAATTTTAAATACAAGACAGCTTTATCGTAATTTAAAGGACACTCTTTTCTCATTCTTGCATGCAAATGTATGCATCTACGTAATGTCATGATATGCACGGTTATATGTGAGACTGAATTCTGCTTGGAATACTCTACATTTGCCAGATGAAAGATGTAGAATTCTACATATTATGAAGGGACAATGGACTAATTATTATTTTAGGCAGAACAATGTTCTTCCATTCTTCAGGTTTTAATCATTGTCTCCCTAGTGCCAGTCTAGTTTTGAAAATTATATCTGTAGAACTTCAAATTCTTTTATGGCTGTATGGTTGATAATATAAATTGAAATGAAACATTTGGAGGTGCGATTCCTAGCATAGAAATCTATGGTTATTATAAGTCATAAAGCTTTTGAAAGCTTGCATCAAAGCCCCCATCACCTGTCAGTTACATCTGCATGAAATCAATTGAGCTTGGCCATCTATCTTTTCTGATCACCTTCCATCAGACCTTTCATGAAGTCAAACAGCCATAGCGATTAGCCGGAAAGTTGAAGAAGCAACAACATCTCTGATCTGTTACGCGGGCACTGACTGCTACCTTTTTTTTTTGTTCCTTAATTGGGAACAGTAACACTTTATTTAATCTTTTATAATTTGCCAGCAAGTCATTTTGTGAGGCTATACAAGGCCATCATCTGTCCCAACCTTCTTGGCTTCTGCCTGACACACTAGTGTAGGACCAGGAAAAGACATGACAAATTGTCCCCAAAGTCAGTGCTGACAGCTTCTGATGATTAATGGTCTGATTATGAAGTGGTTTTACACATATAGAATTTACATCACAGAGAGTTAGAAATTTTGCCATGTCACAGACGCCAAGGCATTTTGAAGAGCTTTACTATTTGCAAAGAAAAAGGAGGGTGAAATCCCAGCAAAAGCCATGTCATGTAAAATCAATACATCGGATCAATGCTTTATTAACAAGAAAATGTCTTACTTCACATTCCTATGTGGACCTTTGTCTCCGGGATGCATGATGGAATGTCAAATCATATTGCAGTCTTCAACTTTCTGCTATGTTTATTGAGTGCTTGTTGTGGAAGCCTCCATGCATTGATTATGAGATGTACTATTGTATGTTTACGTAAAAAAACCAAAAAGCATTTAATAATAATATGAGCCAATTATTTTGAAAAAAACCAAAACCCAAAACCCAACTATCGGGGTATATTAATGCACTAGTAAATTGTAAGCTTTTTTTATTATTATTATTTTTTCTCCATCGCTTTTGCTCAGCAAACCTGCTGAGCTGTTTGGTGTTAATCATCAAATTACATGCTGACTAATGAGTGATGGTCTGAATTCTACGCTGAGTAATGAATAGATGGAGGCAGTTCTTATTAGTCCCATTGATTTATGTAGCGCCATGCACCAGGCAGTTACTCTGTTAAAAACGATATCTACATCAAGAAGTAATATACTCTAATAAGTATTTTCATCTTAACTCGAGTCGTTGGGCCTCCAGGCTCAGTTTTTGTTTGAGTCAGGCAGAGCTATAATAAAGCCCTATGACTCCTTACAAAGCTTGTTAAACACAATGTGTGCAGTCTAACTGAGTCAGATTCATGATTCATGCACTGTACACAGCAGCATGTGCTGCTGATTTATGACCAAGCACTGTTCATAGTCAAAATTACAATTTGAGGGATAAAAAGATTAATTACTATTTGTGGCCTGCAATTTTGTGAGGCTAGTGGTTTGCAGCTGTAGAATGATAGTGCTCTACATCAGTCTGTAGTCAGCCATTCACAGATTATTAAAGCTTTGCAAGATTAAGTGCTCCTCCTGCCTGGTTTGCGCTCAGGCAATATGCTAGACAAAAAAGGACCACAGGGATAAATCTGAAGCAAGCAATAGCTGGACATATGTCATAATTGCCAGTTTCCCATAAATTCACAGACAGTATAGAAAATGGAGCATGATGCAGACATCATATCGTGACTCTGGTGATTGCTATATATGGCTTCAAGACCTGTAACTTTTGTTACTGTGCCAACCATGTTAATCATTGTTGTTGTTGTTTTTTCAATGTGCATTTTTGTTTGCAATTCCCCCCTCTAATTATGGACAGAAAAATCCTCTCCAAGAGTGAAAATAAGAAGAGTCTGGGAAATGAGTCCCAAGAAATCTGTTTTTGTTCTTTTTTTAAATTGCAAGGGTTTAGTCAGCCTGTTCTTTGTATATGTTTGCTAACAACTAATAGCCAGACTGACACACTGTTCTGTCCATTTTTCAGCCCTTAATGAACCAACAATAGATTATGGATTCCAGAGATTGCAGAAAGTCATTCCACGGCATCCAGGTGATCCAGAACGGTTACCAAAGGTTAGTCACTTCGTGTTTACAAGTTTCAGTGAATTTATTCTCATCACATATATGACCAGGCATAACAAAAGCGAGAGTTGCAATAAATAAAATGTTACACACACAGAGACACACACAGACACACACACGTCTAACCGAACAACCTTATTCATGCCTTTTACAGACATTTGGTGAGGGTATACATAATGTCTGCTGAGTGGTTTTATTAAAAGAAGAAAAGGAGAGAATAGATTTTCTGATACAAATATTTTGGATTCTACAAGAGGGACATAAAACTTCCTGCGTAATGAAATCGTTCAATTAAACATTTTCCACTCCAGTAGCTTGTAGTGATTTCAATCTAAGCAGCCCCACTCTGATCTGTGATTATTTGACTCTTGTTTTCCTTTCATTTTCTAAAGCTCGATTCAGTTTAATCTTTTGTTTACAAAGCTTTTGTTATAAGTCCCTGACTTAGCAGGCTAACAAATGAAGTCCACATATTAATATCTAGAGGGACTTTCCATTTAAATTCATAAAAGACAAAAGCTGCCTGTGTTGTTTATGCACATGACATATCACAGAATTTTCATTTTGATGTAAAACATTAAAGATAAGTCATGCTTAGAAGTTTTTCTTGTTCTTTGATATAGTTTTTTTTTTCCTTTTTCCTTTCTTTTATTGCAATCTCTGATTTTTTTTTCCAAGGCAATCTTGAAAGTAAGTGAAAATGCACTCAAACCATCTTAACTGATTATTTTATATGCTCTTCTTGTGGCACACAAGTCTTGACCACCTATGAGTTTTATTAGCACAATAAAAACCTTTGAGACATTACCCTTTTTAATGTTCAACATGAATGGAAGCCTTCAATTGGCTCCTTTTTAAATTTGTGAACTTGTTAGTAATTCATATCAGATTATTATTGTTAGAATAAGAAGTTGCAGGATCTCTTTAAAACGTATGTTAGATATCTCAGCTTGTGAACCTTAATACACTAGGGTAGCACTAGACATGAAACAGCAGGCTTTAACCAAAGATCATGAATGAAGAGTATGTAGCTGGGAAACCACAAATGCAAACAAGTTTTGCCTACAGAGATTTAATCCAAAACCTGTATATATGTAACCATTTAAGAATGTTAATATTTCCTATTGCTCGTTGTTCTGGCTATTGAAATAATTCACATCTTGATGATTGACTGTCTTTGAAACAACGGCTTGTTTGGTTTTGGCTTAGTATGTTGCACAAATCCTACCTATTGTGGTTTTCTCAATGGTGAAACAAACCGTGCCTTCAACTGCTGTCTTAACCTAGTCATTGTGTCTACACACACATTTTCTTTCCCCTTTGAAAGGATTACACTATATATTCTACCACACTGGAGCTTCTGTATAAAGGTGAGGGGTTTTCATTCCAGCTTCTTCAACTACAGTATATAATTGGAAATTTTGTTTTTCAACCAGAAGAACTAGACTCTGTTTCAACTAGAAGAACTAGCTTGTTTCTGTTCTGGAATTTTATTCTCTGTATAACTTTAGGCAGTCAAAATTAATTGGGTCACTTTTTCTTCAGTTTGCTATATTTCTTATAGTATATAAATTTGTTCAGCTCAGAGCCCTTACTTTGCAAGTGGTTCTAGGATACATCCTGTGTACCAAAAGGGACTGCAGGGGTGAAAAAGCAGGTATGCCTGGAGCATTTCCGCAGAAGGAAACATGCTCAGTGCTACCACAACGATAGATGACTCAAACCACCTGCTGGAGATTGGTGGCATAGCACTTGCAGCAGGCACCTGCCCATACAGCAAGTGATCCCTGCTCTTAGAATTCAGTGTGCTAACTTTGCTTAGAAAAGCAGGGTTTGTCTCCTACCTTTGCTGCATGTGATGACTTCTGCAGCAACATATATTTCTGCAATATGGAAAGTAATTTGGAATAAAACAGTCCTTCCCAATCCTGGGAAACCATTTCTGTGCACATTTTCTTTGCATGCATAACTAGGCCCATTGTAGAGACACACACCATAGGATTTAGGTATACACGCCAACCAGGATTTGAGAGTTAGCAACTGAACCTACACAATGTATTGTACTCCTATAAGTTTACTAGATTGTGTTTACAGAGGCTTATATTCAAGCATCTGTCAATTCCGTGCTCTCTTATCAAATTTCGGTTACAATGAGCTACAAATCTTATTCCTTTGGAGGTTTAGATATAGATGTACAGGG
>JANHFL010005000.1:37500-42078 GCA_032468155.1 Oxyrhabdium leporinum
GTAGCTGTCACCATAACGTGATCAATTACAAAAAAAGAGAGAGAGAGAGAGGTGGTAATGATGCAGAGGCATGGAGTTCCAAGGACATGAAGCTGGCCTTGTTGAAGCTGTATACAGAGCCGTGATTGCACAGTGGTTTGAAAGCAGTATTGCAGGCTAATTCTACCGACTCCCAGCAGTTCGATTCTCACTGACTCAAGGTTGACTCAGTCTTCCATGCTGCTGAAGTTGGTAAAATGAGGATCCAGATTGTTGTGGGCAATATGTTGATTCTGTAAATGTTAGTGAGGGCTGTAAAGCACTATGAAGTGGTATGTAAGTCTAAGTGCTGTTGCTCAGGTAGATCCCGATTGTCTTCCTCGTAAATATGGTCATGGCTAAAGAGGTCCACAAGGACATTGGTACCATCAAGCAGATCACAGCTTTAAAAACTGCTGCACCAGATAAAAACACAAGTTGCATATCACAAAATAACAAAACAATACTTTGTTGCATAATACAAAAAGAAGTGTTTTGTTTTTTAAAGAAACAGATGGTATATTAGTAAGAGTGCTAGTAAGATGTTTAAACTATTCCTGCCCTGGGTTCACTACTGGAAAATTATACAATTTTTACTGTACAATGTACAATACTTGTAAATTACAAGGAATGTAATCTTGCCAAGAACAGGGTAATCCTGCATGATATAACCATAGGTCAATAGGCATCATTTATTAGGATTTGCTAAATGAAATATAGGGTAATTAAATGATATTATATGTTAGAAAAATTATCCATTTACTGTTTCATAGGAAATAATTCTGAAACGAGCAGCCGATATTGCAGAAGCATTATATAGTGTGCCACGTAACCACAATCAGATTCCTACACTTGCCAACACTCCATCTCATACTGGTATGATGGGAGTAAATTCATTTAGCAGCCAGCTAGCAGTTAATGTTTCAGAAACATCACAGGCTAACGACCAAGGTACGTGAAGAATTATGAATTATGCAGCGAAGTTATTTCATATCTTACCTTTCTACAAAAAAATTACTTTAGTTATGCAATTAGCTCTCTGCTTATTGGGAGTCTCTCAATTTTATTTTGTTTTGCCATGTTATCTTAATTGGAAAGAATTAATAAGTTACATGTGATAATAACTAAGCATTGTAAAATATGAAATTTGAAAACCAATATTTTTAACTTTGTAAAGACCGCTAGCGCATATCTTTCTTTGTTTTTCCTCACATCTACTATTTGTATTTTGCTACCACTCTCTTTTGGTCAAACCACACTTCTTCCTTTATAAAGTTTTGACATAATTTTTTTTTTAATAAAGAGATCATCAGCAATGATCTACAATTACAGATAGTCCTCGACTTACGAACACAATTGATCCCAAAATTTCTATTGTTAAGTGAGACATTTATTCAGTGAATTTTGCCCCATTTTACAACTTTTCTTGCCTCAGTTGTTAAGTGACTCCCTGTAGTTGATAAGTTAGTAACCCAGTTGTTAAGTGAATCTGGCTTCCCCATTGACTTTGCTTGTCAGAAGGTCACAAAAGCTGATCACATGACCTTGGGACACAGCAACAGTCATAAATATGAACCAGTTTCCAAGCATCCGAATTTTGATCACACGGTCATTTGATAACATTGAAAAACAGTCATAAGTCACCTTTTTCGATGGCATTGTAACTTTGAGCCTCCATTAAATGAACTGTTGTAAGTTGAGGACTACCTGTATAGATGTCTGTCTTTTGAGTAGAATAAATTTGTGTGCTACAGTTAATAGGAATTGTGATACCCACTTTCTACTAAATTTGATATATTTGTCTAAGCATGCTTCAGTAAATTTATTTTGCTAATAGCAAAATATATTAAAGTGATGGCAATACATAATTTCCATCTGGTTTCAACATGCTGCTTAAACTATGGGTTAATAGTGTCAAAATAAGCTGACTTCCCTTGAGCATATAAAAAATACTGGGGTGAAGGAATTTGAACGGTTTTATTTCCATATTTCAATGATAAGCGCTTTCTTTGTTTTCTAAATCTAAAGCCATTATTTTATCTTAATTTTTGACACACATAAATAAGCAAATATAACATAGTCACTTGATACTGTGATTAATCTGAAACAGAAGCAGAAGCTTCTCTCTGGTGCCTAGGCTGGAAGGAATTACACAAACTGGGGGAAGATAATTCTTATAACACTAAATTCTGGGTTGATGCTCAGTATGGACAGAGCCATTGACTATGTATTAAAACAGCTATTTGTAGCCAAATACACTGATTTGGTTAATTGTGGCTGCAATCCTAACAATAAAATATGGAATAAATCCTTTTGATTTACTTTCACATAGACATGGATTGGATTGCATATAATTTCTGTGATACATGCCCCAACATCTTTTTCATGGGATATTCAAATATATTCTTTTACAGTTTAACAAAGCTTACTTGAGTCGTGTTGCTATAAAAATGTGTTCCCTACACTGAGGCATAGTTATTTGTTATATTTGTTCAATGTTTATTAAAGCAGGATAAATAGAACAAGTTCTTTCTTATTTCTAATAGAAAATTATCAATATTAAGAAGGAAGACTGTCTTTGAAACAATTTTTTTTACATCTCTGCAGAAAGCTACAGGACTTTATAACTGCTTTTGCCAAATGGGTGATCTGAAAACTTAAAAAGGGAAAGCTTAGATTTTGATCATGCGACTCAGCCATTAAAATTATGAGAATTATTGACAAATGTGAATGAAACTGACACAACCACATTGAAAAAATGTGTTTGCCAGAAGCAGGAACAACTCAGGGTGATCACAAATGGTTTAAGTAGAGAAGGTGTGAAAAAAAATGACCTTTCCATGCAAAGAGATGAAAGAGCAAACGACATAAGCCAACACTGTGCGATCAGTCAAGTTTGCCATCTGTCCCAAAAGTTGCTTTTCCAAAAGGCATCTGGACTTTCTTGGTTTTTTTTTCTTGAAATCCTTTTGCTTCTCATCCAAGAAACTTCTTCATGTTTCTTGGATGAGAAACATTTTCAAGAAAAAAACCCAGGTCCGGTTACCTTTTAAAAAAACACCTTTTGGGACTGGAATGGGACAACTTGCCATGACCAACTCATCACGGCCAAATTGTTGTGGCCAACCTGCCATGCTGAACTTGCCATGGGCCAACTCGTCATGGCCAATTCACCGCGGGACAACTTGTTGCAGGACAATTAAATAATTCAATTTAATTATTTCAAATAATTTAAAAAATATTATAATTTTGTCATTCACATTTCATTTCGTCCCTCCTTTGGTATCCTTTCTTTAATAATTATATTCCACCATTCCTTTGATATCAGTGTAATTCTTGTCCTATGGCGAGTTGGCCATGGGGAGTTGGTTCACAGTGAGTTGGTCATGGCAAGTTTGGTATGGCGAGTTGGCTGCGGCAAGTTGATCACAGTGAGTTATTCTCGACCCCTTTGGGACAGCCATAACCTGGATGATTGAGAGTCTCCATGGACATTTAACCATGCAATCTATAATGTCGTAGAAAACTCTTCATGCCCCATAATAATAATCCTTTTCTTGGGATGGGCTTTTCCTCCCAATTCAGTAGGTTACAGTCGCAACACAAGCAGTGTTTCCCCGCGAGGATACGTCCCAAGCAGTACTCCTCAACAGTCCAATTACAACACAGTCAGCAATAGTATGAATGGATACGGCAATGCCAGCATGCCCAACCTTGGTGTACCTGGTTCCCCTGGATTCCTTAATGGCTCGACCGCGAACTCCCCTTACGGCAGTAAGTCTTTCTTTCTAAGGCACATCATCACATCATTCCTGTTTGTTAAGAACGTACTTGGTTGTAATTTCCTTCGACATAAGCTACTGGATAAAAGGAGGGGTGACTCTGGAGGCTGGACAGTTAAAAAAAAAAGGAAAAAGATCATGGACAATATATTGGTACTTTCCAAAAAATAAATAAAATTAATGCTAAAAGAGGAAAAAGTAAGTGCTAGATTGGACTGTTCAATTTACAATCAAAGTCCAAGACAAGAGTTTGCCTGTTATCCAGAGCGTGGCAAGCCAAAGCATTTTATTTTTATATATGTTATTATCCTTCCTATAAAGAGGCGAGGCCCTACGATACATCTTCCCCCCCCCTTCCCTTCCTGTTTGCCATAAACATCCTCAATATGAGTCCTGATTATTTTTGCTTTATTGCAGTAGTGCCGTCAAGCCCTACCATGGCAGCCTCTTCGGTCACCCTTCCTTCAAACTGTAGCAGTACACACGGCATTTTCTCATTCTCACCTGCCAATGTCATCTCTGCAGTGAAACAAAAGAGCGCCTTTGCTCCTGTGGTCAGGCCCCAAGCTTCTCCACCGCCATCTTGCACCAGTGCAAATGGAAATGGGCTTCAAGGTGAGCTGGATCTCTCTATTACTTTTCCTGTGATTTCAGGCTTTTGTTGTCTTTTTCCCATTCAGAAGATGACATTTTTTCAAGTTTTGAAAAAACAGATTATTATCAAGAGCAAATGTATCAAAAGACAAACCCACCCCCACCCCCAACTTGTAGCCTTGAA
>JANHFL010005000.1:74646-86666 GCA_032468155.1 Oxyrhabdium leporinum
GGAAGGCTGAGTCAACCTTGAGCCTAGTGGGATTTGAACCGCTAGATTGAATCAGCAGAAGTGGCCTGCAGTTCTTAAGGTATTGATTTTACCTCTTATCCTGTATAGAAGGAATCAAACATTTCCATAAGATTTTATGGAAAGCAGTAAAATAGACATGTTTTCTCCTCCTCCTCTTCCCACTACCCCCTTAGTGCAGGGTCAGTAAGGTTTCTTTAACCAGTCTTCTAAATGTGTGGAACTAAAACTAATTTGGAGAATGTAGCAGCCATCTGGACACTATGATTGGTTAAAGGCTGGCACTGGGATAATCAGGTTGAGTAGGTGAATAAATAGATAAAAACTTTGTATTAATATTAATTGTGTTATTTATTTTTTACTTACTTGTGCTCCCACAATCAAATACTTTATTGGTAGTTTTAATATGAAGACACTTTACGTTTTAGAAGACTTAATACCTGTTCAAAATGTTTTCTTTGCTGAAAGCAGAGAAGATCAAAAGTAGCTTAATCTTCATTTGTAGCTTCTTGATTAGTATAATCAAAGAGCTGGCTCCTAATTCTAATTCTTCTGTTAGCAGAGAACAGCTAACAATTATGAATATTTTGTTAATATTTATTGGACTTTGAGATGATGAAAAATAGTCTTATATTTTATGCAGGTAGACGTGTGTGTGTGTGTATGTGTGTATACATACGCACACACATACACATATATGTGCACACACACACACACACGTACGTCTACTTTATTTTTCAGTCAGTTACAGATCTGTCCTATTTTGATTACTATTGATCAAGTCAGAAAAATTTATATTCCTGGTGATATATAAAATGCTTCCTGGTAAATCATCTCAATAAGCATTTATCATAAACTGTTATTATCAGCACAAGCAAATTGTGACAATTGCCTGTATTCTTGTTTAGGAAAAAAAAGTATAAATTACAATAACTTTATTTTGGTCATTGACCAACAATGATAAAATCTATGAAAGAATAGCATAAGACATATGTCTCACAACCTGGATGAAACATCAAATTCAAATTCAGCCAAAACACCAACTTTAAGACTGAGTTTGGAACAAGTTTTCATTATTAGTAGTGGAGCAGAAATGGGTGTCAACAGCTGTTGCTTTTTTTTGGCCAAAATGAGGCCAGCAACATCATGCCATCACAAGTTCCATCCATGCGTGTGTATGTGAGAGAGAGAGAGATCCTGACGCATGTGAAAAGAAGGGAGCTTGTGTCACAAAAGCATGAGACTGATTTAGTAAGGCTGACTGGATGCTGTTGAGAGTGGATATATGTACTTTGAATATGTACATTTTACTTTCTCATCCTGATTTATTTCTTCTGAGCTCTAGAAAATAATCAATAAATGTCACAATTTTCTTTGATGCCCATTTTCTTTAAATGACATGACCTATAAAGATGATTTCCAAGACATGCTTATGAGCCATATTTAGGGGGACTTGAGACCAAGGCCGGACTTTCTCAAAGTCTCCAAATACTATATATCCTACAATATAATCTAAAGTAATATTTAACTTCAGCTGAAGTTAACTGAAGGAACTGAAACCACTAAGATGTTACGAAGGTAGGCAAAGCCTGTATTTTAAAGAAATTGCATCTCTTTAAAAAGACCAAGTATATTTCTTAGAGCTCCTAGGCTTAAACTTACAACTTTTTTTTTTAAAAAGCATCTGTGATTTATTGCAACAGAAAGCTTGAGAGTCCTTCCTTCCTTCCTTCCTTCCTTCCTTCCTTCCTTCCTTCCTTCCTTCCTTCCTTCCCTACCTCCCTCCCTCCCTCCCTCCCTGAATTGGAAATGAATGGTTAACTAGAACCCTGAGCCAAGACCCCTCACATCAGGAAGAATATATTCTAATGTTTGGTTGCCAGTTGCAACTGTCTCTGCCCTGCCAGTTAACACTCTTCTGAACTTATTTGTAGAATCATGATTTTAATGTATCTTAAAGGAGTTCATAGGACCGCTCCATGCTCCATTAGTGGAAAAAAAATCCATATTTATGACAGATTTTGT
Source organism: Oxyrhabdium leporinum (assembly GCA_032468155.1). NCBI lineage: Eukaryota > Metazoa > Chordata > Lepidosauria > Squamata > Cyclocoridae > Oxyrhabdium > Oxyrhabdium leporinum. Next base: position 76,690 of record JANHFL010005000.1, read on the forward strand.
GCCAGGAGGAAACCCAGCATCAGTACAACAGTGCCAATAATATCCTAGCACTGGTTAGGATTTTTCACTTGAACACAGGTGGAACATTAAAAGGCAGTGATTTTGAGTTAAAGATGATTGAATCAATGAGGCAGATTTCAAATGGGATTCAGAGAACCCCAGGGTCAGCCCACCACATTCCAGATCAGAGAATTTTGACGGATAGAGAAGTGGCAATACATTCCAGTAGAATACGGCACGCATTATATTTTTGATGCCACATTAAGAAGTTGTCTTTAGTCGCATAATGTTTCAACTCTGGGGCTTCATTTAATATTAAGAAGCGATGGCATGCTTTCTTTCTATGCACTCCTCTGAAATATCTTTTTTAACTATTTAATGTCACTTAGATTTCAATGGTATTTTCCATCATGATGTCACTAATAGACCCTTTACCTTTTTATGTTACTTTCACTAGATAACCGAAAGTGGTTTATATTAGTCTCCTGTGGCCATTCTCTGAAATATTTATTTATTTTGAATTGCCACTTTATGTTCATTTTGCTAGAGAGAGGCTTTGTTGTTGCGCTGCTAACTATTTCAATTGCTTGATCTGCCAAGTGAGTAGGAGATCAAACAAATAGGGGATCAATATGATCACTGACCAAGTCTCCCTCAGGGAAATATAAAAGTGGAATTAATCACTGCTCTTCAGAGGCTACAGCACCAGAAGACAACCACTGGTTTCAGACTCCATGCTGCAAACACCCCCCTAATGCTCCTTTTTGTAATTAGGTTCCTCATTTGCATCATCTTGTGTCACGCTATAATTTATAGATAGCCTCTCTCTAGTCTCTCAAATGCCTTTTGAAACTTTGTTTTGATATAATGGTGTTTCTTTTCTATAAGCAATATTGTCCTTAATGGCTTCATTGTAAATTTCAGCTAAGCCACGTGCTTACTTCCTTATGTAAAATTAAAAATATATCCCACTAAGAATACGCGTCCGCATATCTATACAGTTGTGAAATAAGATACTTTGAAAGATCATTAATTCAAGGCTATCCAACAAGTTTGATGGCTTAGCAGGAATTTGGCAGCCCTATGATTGGCCAGAGCACATAAGTGACCTTGGCTGAATTTGAAAATGATAATCATGCTGGATTTGGGTAGTACTTGGATGGGGACTATGCACAAATACGAGGGCTATAAACTTGACAGGGTAAGTGAAAAACTCCCAGAAGAAAAGCAGGGGAAAACATTTATTCATGTAGTCACTAGGAGTTGAGGTTGACTTTGAAAAAGATCTTACCTTTATTTATCTACTATGCTGAATTGTTAAATCTATTTATCCACTAGGACGAGGAAAGACATACTCAGTGGTACTGTATATTTCAAAGCTGAAGTGGTTAAATATCAAGTTCATAAAATATGACAGGAGTTCACTATATTCTACCCAACTAGGCTTTTCTTCATTATAGATAACACGGAGAAGGGAATGCTTGGAGCTTCAATAGAATAAGGAGATCCAGTGAGGAAGAAGAAGGCCCCCAGTAGATTGTCAAGGAAAATACTTGCAAAAGTCAAGGGAAACAAAAGATAGAACAGGACCAACTCAGGAACAGATGGATGGGAGACAGGAAAGTACTAGAAGTGCTTAAGTTGTTGCCTTGAGCCATTATGCAAAAGGAGGGGAGAGATTGTTATTTAAGTAAATCCTGCATTTAAAATGTGTAAGGCTACTAAATCAGGAGGAGAGGGAGGAGGTTGAGATGCTGGACTGTTAGGATCATTCTGCAGAATAAAAGAGATTCATCCTATGGAGTTAAAAAACTTAGTGTTGTTTAATGATATTCTTGCATCCATTGTCCGTATATGATATATATATATAATATATATATGATATATTGTCCATATATGATAGTTGTCCTGTACAAGTAGTAAGGCTGTTTTGAGGATACTTTTAACATAGTGACTCCATTTATGATTGCATTTGATACATTTTGAGATTCTCTTTTGCTCACATTTTGAAAAGGTTGTATAGTGTCACAATATAGGAAACTGGTAGACATATATGTATGACTACTGAATTCACTGCATTTCAACAAAAATCTTCTGATTACTTCTTGGTCAAATGAGATTGTGCACATTTCTCAATCAATCTATGTAAGACATGGGTGGCCAACCTGAAGTGCTGCCTTAATCCATCGGGGGGAGGTGAAGGCCATCACAGTGGGCTCAAAGGTGTAAATATACTGTGGGATCACATCACAGATATGGGTGACAACAGCCTTGTCTGTTTCTCGCAGTCATTGGAGAGTTGCTCCTGTTGTGGGTTGGTTTTTTTTTAGCACTGTTAAGGCTTACATTACAATTTTTATATATTTCCTGTCTTGCAATAGATTTTTGGCAACTGCGATGCTGAAATATGTCAGCGTGGTCAGGAAACTGCCAGACCCAGCAAACCAGAGGACAAGGAAACAAAGACATACTTTGGTAAGGTCATAAAGGCATCATTTCACCCCTTAGAAAAACCAAACCCAGCCTCAAGAAAAGGCCTGGGGCAATTACTTGTGCGCCTGGCAAAACTTGAGACAGCTTCCAAGTTGATAAAAGGAATGCTTTTATATCCTGGCCGTATTTTGTACCCTATATAATCCTTACAGAAGATGTTCTTGGTTTCACCTCTTGGTTCAGAGGCTGGCAACTTATTATTTGTAGACCACAGGCCCCCTGTTGCCTAATTTTATGTGACCCATGGTTAAGTGGGGAAAATGTGTGTGGCTGTTGTCTTTCTCTTCACTACTCACTCACTGTTCTCTAGAGATTTGTGGCTTTTTCCATGTTAGCCAGTGGGAACTACGAAGTTTTGGATTTTTGACTCTCACTTCAAACTGAGACAGTCTGCATTAAAGTGGGCTGCATTCCAAACAGCCAATTCAATATGAAACTGAACCTTGTGGTTTTCTATATAATGTACTTAATAAAACAAAACAAGAGAAGTGTAGAGTATGTTTTTTTCGTCAGAATTTCCCTCCATGTTCCTACTGCTTAGCTAATATACAGATTAGAACAGTTATCACTTATGTAGCTAATATGGCACTAGAAGAAAAGTATCAGCAGACTTATAAATATAAAATAATTTGAGTACTGGTGTTTTGGGGCTTTAAAACAGTGGTCTGTAACCTTTCTGATTCTGTGGATTGGCGCAGTGGTGGTGGGAGAGGCTAAAAGGGGATTGTTTTGCACCACTTTTTCAAATACAGCTTCACATTCTTGCACGCTCACTCACCTCTTCCACATCCTGGTTCCCAAAGGGCTGAGGCCCAGTATCTGGCCATCGATTGGGAGTTGGGCACCCCTGCTTTAAAATGTATCAAGCCTATTTAAAACCCATTTTAGTGGATTTTTCCCTCACATGGGGAAAACTCCAAGTTGTGAGAAGGCCCTGAAAGTTGCAAAAATGGAGTTTAAAAGGTTTATGCAACTTTGTTCTAAAATTTGCGGAAATCATGCTTTAGAACTGCCCATTTCCCTCACAATCTACAAATGGGGTGAAGATGGTAGGGGGGAAGGTACAGACCTTCTGTGGTCTTAGCGTGGTGAGTGACTTTAAAATGATACCAGATTAATTCAGGACTAAAAGGTACGCCACATGACCTCCCACTGCAAAGCATCTGGGCTCAAAAGTATGGGTCCTCTTGGGAAAGTTGGGAGATTTAAGGTGCAAAAGTGTCTAAGTTAGGCCTTGGGGCTATTTAATATTGGATCCTGGTCCCACCAGCCTTTGAAGGGCAACACTTGAGATGTCATTTAAAGTCTGCAAGGCCTTGGATCTGAATTAAATAATTGGTCACAACAAGTGAAATGATGAAGACAATCTGTCCTGCTGAAATTAAGGAAAGAGTTAAATGTGTCCATGGAGGAAAGTGAAGATGGCAGCTGTGACATCGAAGCACTAGTCTGTTTTTACATGGGGGAATCCAAGTTGAAAAAGAACAAGATATTCATTCATTCATTCATTCATTCATTCATTCATTCATTCAAAACCCACCTTTTATTATTTTTTTACAAATAACTCAAGGTGGCAAACACACACAATACTCCTTCCTCTTCCTATTTTCCCCACAACAACAATCTTCTAAGGTAAATTGGGCTGAGGGATAGTGACTGGCCCAAAGTCCCTCAGCTATCTTCCATGACTAAGTCAGGATTTAAAGTCATGGTCTCCTAGTTTCTAGTCTGGTGCTTTAAGCACTAGACCAAACTGGCTCTCTCTGGTACGTTTGCAGCCTCCATTTTGACTTTTTGGATCCATTCTCAGCAGATACTTTGCTATATATCCACAAGTATCCAGAATTTGGTTCCCATATAAGGAATCCAGTTAAAAAGCATCTCTTGTTGGATTCATGACATTCCACTGGATTTGTGGCCCGGAGAGCATTAAAGCAGCCTGCACTTGCTGCTTGATAACCTCTCTATTTTTAAAGTTTTGAGTTTAAGGAGATGGTGAAGAAGGGGGAAGGACAAAAGACTGCAAAGTAAAAATGAACTGACTATTGATGATTAAAGTCCTAGGAGATGATCTAATTTAGCTATATAAAACCATGAAAGGGAAAGAATTAATTGATACTAATGAGTTATACGAGATAACATCATAATTAATTCCTACAGAACAAGAGGATACGGGCCTGAAGTTAGAAAAGGAAAATAAAGGAGGAGGGAGGGGGGAGGAACGACTGCCCTATATATCAAAGCAAATTAGAAAACGTATTCGAAATACAAGTTAAATGACAGAAGTTAAAAGTGGAAGCTGATGAACCATCTCAAAAGCAGCTCTAGCCTTTTCCCACCCCCACCCCCCAGCAGTCCATCATCTGTTGAGTTTCTGATGCTGTTGGTTAAGCACAGGTTAGCATCTTTCTTTTCCCAAAGAGGCAAGGGCAACCCTCTGCTGTTTGGATGTGTGTTTTTTTTTAGTGAAAGCGCACACATTCCCTGTTGCATTCAAGGGCACATAAGTTAGTTAGCTAAAAACATTTTAGAAAAGGAAAGTTCATTTTACACTCCACTGGGGGGAGGGGGAGGCTTGCTGAAAAGACCCTGGGCTAGATTCATCCCTAGTGTAGACCATGGAGTTAGACCAGAGTTGTTCTTGGCCTAATCTGTCCATCAGCCAGAGTATATACAACATATTGTGGCAGTTGCTAAGGTAACTACACATATTTGATTCCCCTTCCCGAATACCAGAGTCAAGTAAATCAGAGTGGGAGCCTTTCTGAAATTTCTCAGTGTATTAAATTACCATTCATATATTATTGCACCAATTTAGGTAATTTTTCCTCCTTTTAACATTCTCATTTTTGTGAGGCATTTGCCCTTTTTCCCTATTCTAACGTGAAGCTACTTACTCCTTTGGTGAATAAATCACAAATGACTAGTTATGTGTCAAGGATGGCAAGCTTTGATAAATCACAGAAATAATAAATTAAGTAGAGAAAAGGGCATTCTTTCCTTTTTGGGGCAGACTGGGGAGGAATAGTGGGAGAGGCAAATAGAATTTCCATAAAAATTAACACGCTTGTCGTGTTTCACCAGTCTGAAATGGGAGCCTTCTTGCTAACGGGCATTGTCCTTCTTTTTAACATGCAATATATAAAAGGTAGATTATATCCTATAGCACCCTTAGTATTAGGGTTCACATTTTACAGGGGCCTGTTTAGATGCAGACATTAGGATACACATAACAATCAAATGACTGTCAGGTGTGAAAGATCAGGTCCACACATGAAGGTCCAATTAAACTGATTTATTGCTAATCAAGAGAGCCAGAGAGAAAGCCACTGGACAGCCAACTCAACTGGAGAGTCAGTTTGGTCTAATGGTTAAGGCACTGGGCTAGAAAGCAGGAGACGATGGGTTCAAGTCCCGCATTATCCATGAAAGCCAACTGGGTGACTTTGAGCCAGTCATTCTCTCCTAGCACAATCTACTTAAACAGGGTTGTTGTTGAGGGGGAAAAATAGGAGGAAGGTGTGTTGGATATGTTTGCTGCCTTGAGTTATTTGTAAAATAATAAAGGCAGGAAATAAATAACTAAATAAAATAAATAATCATGTCTATGCATAGAAATATTCTCAACTAATGGTTAGCACCTGCTTGTATTTAAATAAAGGTCAACAGAATTCAAGTGGAGTTGGACCTAGTCCACTTGTGGCTACCTAGGGATTCTAGACTGATGCTTCTTTTAACACCGCCCGCAGATTCTGCCACTCCTTCTCCTACAGATGTGGTGTTATTAAATTTCTCCCCAAACAAAAGGGCTCCTAGAATTGACAAGAAACATTTGGGTGGTCTGGAAATACATTCAATATTTTTTGAGGGGTGAGAATGGATATCTCATACATGCAACAATCATCCAAAGTAGCTGGAATCATGTTTTCAGAAAGGCAGAAGCTGAGATTTTTGTGGTGGTGATGGTGGGAAGTATCTTTCTTTTTTAAAGAATATTTTAGGACAAACTAATGGGAAAGTGCACCACTCATTGTTGACTGTAGTGTTTAGAACACTCATGAACTTCCCTTCAGGAACCTCTCTGAGGCATTGTCTGTCTGTTCCATCACAACCACTGAAGCCATAGGTAATCCTGGTTATCGCTACAGGAAGAAGTGCCTGATTCCAATACTACCTTCATGGTCCTTTTTCATCATGGCAGCTAAGAGACTCTGAAATACAATACAACACAAAGCTGATGGTTCAGCAGCCTTGCAGCTACTCCTCTACAATAACTGTTCAGATGTTGCTGCAAATTCAGGCAATACATTTCTGGAAAGTCCAAACAATGTTTTTCTTTTGCATCCTGTAATAGGGAGTGATTAAGAGATTTTTGTTCCTCCAGGCCACACAATAGCTTAAGGTAGAGTGCTGACTGAATGACTTTTTTTTTTTTGCAAGCTCCTGTAGGTCAGTTAGGGAGAAGGCACTGATAGAATCACAGAGCTTCCTATCTTTTATGTGGAAGTAAAGATATTGTGGGTTTCAAACTGGTTTGTGAGCGATTGGGCAATAAAAAGGAAATAACGTCCTTGTCTCCTGCCCAGCTGAAATCCATTTGTGGACCATCAGTGCTTACTAATATTGTGGTTTCAGAATCTGAAAAATGGCAGTCAAAAAGAGGAAGCTGACATCATATTCATGAACTTTGCAAGTTCAGAATCTGCTGATCAAGATAGCACAAATTCTCAGACTCAACCCTTTAACTTTTTATTAATACAGTCTTATAAGAAACCATTGAGTTTTCAAACGTACTAATTTGATGCTTAAAATCACATTCTAGGTTATTTAAAAACAATAACACTTTTTTTTCTCACATCTGGATATATGTACATTAAAACAAGAAGTCTAATTCTTAGCAGTTATTAGTAGAGCTGAACACTAAAAATTATTCAGAGGACAGAATTGGAATCCCACATAAACATAGGACATCTCTGCTATTCATTACAGCAGCTCTGTTATTCACGCAGCCACATAAGCATTACAAATAAAGTTGCAGCTGCTGTAAGAGTTGCATTAAAGTCAACTCCCTTAAAGCAGTGGCATTTTTTTTCTAGATCAAGTAGCAGGCAGTTGCCATGATATTATCCCAGGAACTACCTGTCCCCACTTCTAAAACATATAGAAGAACGCATAACTAACCCATTTTTGTTATTACTCTGAATAATAATTTACATTGGCAAAGATTTACTTTGAATAATGGAATAATTTACATTGGCAAAGAACATAGGTAAATTACCTGGCTGAAAATATTATTCCTATGGCCTGAACGAAAGCATCTTGACCGATATAGTGGCAGCTCTACATGTACGTTAAAGCAGAGCTGTCCAACTTGCGGCCCACGGGCTGGAGGCATCATGTGCCGCCCATGCCCGGTTTAGTGAAGGGATAAAAAAGTCACGATACGTCACATGACACTGCCGTGACGACACAAGTTTGACACCCTTGCATTAGAGGAAACCTCACAGGATACTAGGATGCTTACTCTGTTCTGACATGCCTAGAATTGTGCTATAAATGAATTTGAAGATTTGGATAACTGAGTTGGTCAAAGTCAATGGAGGCAACTTTATAATACCTATTATACCTGGTTTGGCAGAATAGAAAGGTGATGAAAAAAGAGAGGGGGAAAAAAACTGATGAAAGACCGTAATTACGGAGTGACAGAATGAGTACAGTTAACTGTTTCATTTGGTTTGGATTTGTAATTGATAGCATGGGATTAATTAAATAATTTGTGAAGGCTATCAAAAATTCCAGCATTGCAAAATTGGCCAATAAAACAATAAGGAGAGTAAAGCAATGACCCGAGAAACCATAACCTGTTAAAAAGAAACAGAGCAATGGGTTAGGGATTCCAGATGTTAGTAGGCTGAGTATAAAAACATTTGCCAAACCTAATGGCATCTGGAATCCGATGATGACTATGTTTTCTAAATTCCAAAAGCTTGTCTTCCCTGCACATTGATACCTAGAAATACATGAATAAAAATATACATTATATTCCCCTTTTTGTGCTTTTTTTTTTTGTAGCACAAAATCCTCCTGCAGCTTATACTCCTGTTTCCCAGGTGCTGGGCTCCTTATGCACACAGAGATAGTGCTGTGTCAACAAAAATGCTACAGTGACATTTCCACCCCTCCCTCTATTTCCCCACCCCATCACCCTCTCTCTCAATTACATGGAAGCTTTTCACTGCCAGTATAAAATAAATATTGTGCTCTTGCAAGATTCATTGTACTGAGGTCAGATGAAGCTTACTGTCCTTGTTGCTTCAGAACTGACATCTGTAAGATCTGCTGTTAAATAATCCAAAACAGAAAAAGGAGCAAGGAAGGACAGCATTTTCAAATGCTAAAATAACTTGGAATAGGGGTGTTTGGAAAAATCCATCTGGATTTAAGCACACAGGCATTTTATTGCAGCTTATAGAGTGTGCGCTCCCAGTGGTTTTACAATAGGAAACTCATGTGCACACGTGTGAATTTACATGTACACATTATTCATTTTAATATGCATCTGCTTTGAAAATCAGCCTAGTTTAAAATTTTATTTTGGGTTTCCTTCTTCCAATTTATAACACAATACTCCATATGTCTACTTCGAAGAAAATCTTAATGAACCCAATAGAGCATATTTCTGAATACATATGAAGTCCACACATGCACGCACAGAGAGAAAGAATATAGGAATTTGAAAATCCCACTTAAGAAAATTGCAGTTATATACTGGACAGCATAAATCAGTATATAAAAATAAGTTAATTGATCCAAAATGTAGAACAGTGATGGGAGAGGAAAGAAAGAGAGAGAGAGAGAGAGAGTGAGAGAGAAAGAAATATATTAAAGTAATACCATAAGCTGGTTCAAAGACTCTTATTTTCTAAAATTATGTTTCTATGTGGGAAAGCCATGTGGAAGGAGATATAGGTCTCAGCTTACAATGAGCTGCTGATAAATCTAATCCTGAAGGGCTGGAAATGAGGTAACAAGAAATTTTGATGAAAATTATGTACATGCAGTGTGACAAGTTCATAAACACTGCCAGAGTGATAAGTTTTCTTTGTTTTGTTTTGTTTTAAAAGACTCAACAGAACTGTATAAGCCCAAAGTCTAATTTTTACAGCCGTGGGTTTGCAGCCTGTCATTGGGAGATATAATGGAAAGAATAATTGCTTGGTAGCTGCACAAACATGAGATGTGTTGTCAAGCTACAGTTCGGAGGCTGCATCTGGCTTTAGAAAAGATTGATGCTGTCTCTATGTGCAATTTGAGACATATTTTTTTTGTCCTTACCATGGCCAACATTCCTAACTTTTCTGCATCCACAGCAATTAATTAATTACTATTTGGGTGGGAATATAACCATTCTGGTTTTCTCTTTAAGTATCTTCTTTCTTTCTTTCTTTCTTTCTTTCTTTCTTTCTTTCTTTCTTTCTTTCTTT
>JANHFL010005002.1:0-13498 GCA_032468155.1 Oxyrhabdium leporinum
CTCTCCACAAATCTCTCTCCCTTCTAGCACTGATGATGTTACCTAGTTTGCGTCATGAAAGGTCTGCAAGAAAATAACTAAGCTCGGCAAGCACCAGGGACCCCTCAGATGGCATTTTCTGCAATGAAATCCTGCAAGCTGTTGTGGTACAACATCAGGCAGGAGCTAGCATTTCTTCTTGACCGAATTCCCTAATGGACCTCTTCATCCTCTTCTTTCCTTGGGCAGGTACCACTGGTCGAGAAGAAGAACCACAGCATCTCCAGTCGCCATGGAAAGAGAGCGATCGCTCTGCCACCACCATCCGCAAACTTCTGTGTGACAATGCCAGCTGTGTCTTATGTGCACATGCAGCCAGGGACGCGGAGAAGATGGTGCATATCCAAAGACTGAACCCTGAGAATCTTGTACTACGTAAACCATCACTGCCCACCACCTCTTATGTGGAACGCTCCAGCCTGTCAGCCATTTCTGGTTTGCAGGACACCCCCTTCTTCTCCCGGAGCAGGAGTGAACCCCCTGAGATCGGGCACCTCAGACACAACCCAGCAACCTCCCCCTTACGCCTTCCCAGAGATGGACCCCAGAGGAAGAAACCTCTCCCTTCCCATTTACCGGGTACAGACACCTTCCCAAAACATGCCAGACATCTCAGATGTCCTCAGCTCCAGATGGCCAGTCAAGGGAAGAATATTTTTTGCACCATTGATGAGCAGAAGGTTGAGGAAGATGAGTCTAGCAGTGTGTCTGAGCTCCCTTACACCAGCAGGGCAGGAGACGACCACTTTTCTGGTTTCTCCACTGTTTGCAGTCAGGACCATATACTTTGGGGACATCAGAAAACCTTCCATCATCATGAAGATGACGGGTCCTCCAGTGAGAAGGATGCCTCGTCTAACAGCGAAGGAGAAGACCAGAGGGGCGCACATCTCCTTTCTGAAGAGGAACAGGATTTTCTGACTGCCTCTCTGGCTTCAGCTGGATCCAGCAGCTCCAGGAAGATGGTATCTGCGGCTACAGACCTTCCATTTGTATCTGAAGCTGTTCTGGAGAAGTTGGAACAACATTTGGTGGTGAAGAGGACGCAGAATGCAATAGGGCTGCCCGTGATCCTCCTGAGGTCCCTCAAGGCCTTTTTGCCATTTGCTCCAAGTCCCCTTATTTGGTGGCCCCTGAAGAGAGAAGTAGTGGTGGTGGTGACCAGGCCTCAGGTCCTCTCATTTAAGAGTGTGGCCACCAGAAGAAGACTGGAGGAACACATGAGAAAGAGGGCTCACCTCAAGCATTGGGGGCTTCCAAGGAAGATCCAAGAGGCCCTCAGGCACATGAAGACTGACTTTCACCCCACTGTTCCTGGGGAGGAAGGGCCTGGTGGAGAAAAATCTCCAAGCTCAATAAAACACCCCCATTTAGCCTCCCGAACTAGAGATATAATCTTGGACTATCTTCTCCATTCCAAACCCAGATTCCGGGTTCACATCGGGAAGAAGTTATTTCAAATTGCCCAGGAGGCCTTTCCTAAACGAGTGGAGGAGTCCCAGAAAATGAGCGCCTCAGAGGAGAAGAAAATTGCCCTTCCAAAGCTGATCAGATTATTCCGGAGGAACCCCCAGGCACGTGGTGGGCCAAGCCTTGGTCTTCGGAGGAAGGCGGACAGCGTGGAGATGAACATTAAGTGCAAGCACATCCAACTCTTAGGGCAGCTCCCTACTTTCTACTCCCAGTCCTTCTCCAAGATGGCTCCTTTTAATCTGCCAGTGACTCCACCGCAGGGGTTTCACCCCTCTGACTTTGGCCAGGCCGAGACCCCTTTTCTGCCCAGCTCTCAGCGGCAACTCCTGGACTCCCATGTGCTCCGGAAGAAGGTCCAGCACCAGTGGGGGCAGCCCAAGCTTGTGCAACAATCCCTCAGGCAGTTCCTCTCAGCTGCACTGCCAGCAGCCCCTGCCACCCCAAAGGGTCCCCGAATAGACATAAAAGTGGCCCCAAGAAGCATGTTGCCTTTTGTCCTCTTGGAAGCAAATAGGAAGCTGGAGGACCACATCAAGAGGAAGATCATCGAGAGACAGTGGGGTGTTCCCCAAAGGGTGATGAAGTCTCTCCAGATGTTCATGCCAATGCCCCCCAGTGTGGCAGAGATGGCCAGAGAGAGCAAGAAGGAGAAGGTTGAAAAGAGGCCACCTTCTGTGAAGGATCCAGGTCTCCGCAAGCTCCCCCAAGCCCTTCAGAAACACATGGCCCAAAAAGCTCTTGAGATACACCTGGGAGGGGCTGGTCCATTTTCCACGCTGCTTCAGACAGCTTCTCTCCAAGACAGAGAAGACCCCTTTCCCAGAGTTATCTCCCCTGGGTCAAGGACTTTGCAGCTGCGACCCAAGGAGCTCCCCTTCATGGAGATGATGGCCCTGGAGCATGTTGAACTTAGCATCAGACACAAAGACTTGGCTCGCAAGTGGGGGCTGGTCACTTTGTACCAAAAGTCCCTCTCTCACCTGTTCACAGGTGTTGAATTTCAGGTCCCCCCTCCTACCTTATCCAGAAGGGCCCTTGGGTTGGATATCAGCTCATCAGATACAGTCTTCATCAGCCAAGGAACCCGGGAAGATCTTGAGTGGCATGTGAGAAGGAAGAAGATGCAACACACATGGGGGCTGGCAAATCTCGTCAAGAAATCCCTGCAGTTATTTTTGCCAGCTGCCCCTCACTGGCACGCTGCAGGGCACACCGAGGTGACGACCCTCCCAGCTGACGTCACTTTCCTTGGGGATGCCAACGTGCATGAGCTAGAGAGGAACGTGAGGAAAAGAGTCGTGCTGCAGAGATGGCACCTGCCCAGGAGGCTCCGGGAGCCAGTGAAGATGCTTGGCCCAGAGATGGCAGTGGTCTCAGGCCCAAGTCAAGAGATGAAGAAACCAAGAAGGACGACTGTGTCTTCCCTGCATCAGCCTGAGGTCTTCCACCTGCCACCACAGGGAAAAGCCCTGAAGGAGATGAAGGTCCGCCTGGAGAAGAAGCATATGGAGATATTGCTGGCGGCGGCGCCTACCGTGGCCAGGTTCTCTTGGCACCATGCAACCCTCACAGCAAGGCAGCCCCTGCCCCAGCTGATCCCTCCTGGTGGCAGCTTCCTCCAGCCACGTTGCCGTTTCTTGCCCTTTGAACGCCCAGAAGATGTGGTCCAGATTGAGCAGACCCTGAAGCACAAATGGTTGATGTTCCTCTGGGGCCTGAACATCCAACACCTTGAAGCCCTTGGAGGAATGATGCCAAGGCCCCCCGGGCAGCCTCTCCAACCTAGACTGGCAGATCACTCGATGTTCTCCGAGGTGAAGGCCCTCTTCCTCCAGGAAAACATCAGAGGAGAGTTTGAAGGACACGTCCGTAGGAAGTGGCTGCAGCACAAGTGGGGGCTGCCAGACGTGATCCAGAGGTCTGTCAGGGGCTTCATGGAAGGAGCTCCCTCACAACTCTCCCCACAAAGTGTGACTGAAGTGCAGGTTTTGCGCAAGGACTTGACCTTCCTCCCCCAAGGTTCCAGCTGGTTCCTGGAGCTCCACACTCGTAGAAGGAAGCAACAACATCAGTGGGGTTTGCCCAAGAGGGTGCTGGAGGCAATGAAGGGGCTGGGGGCCGAGTCCATCGTTGGTCCTCAGCCCAAGGAGATGCAAGAGGTAGATCAGAGTCAGGTGGGCTTGGGGCCCTCCAAAGCAGTGGCCACCAATGGGGAGAAGGCACCCCAGCCCCCATCTCCAGGGGAAGTGCCCACACCCCGGACTCTGTTCTTTAGGGGTGAAGTGGAGAAAAAGATGCAGATTCTCTTCCTTAGAAAGTGCGTGGAAGTGCATACGGGGGTCTTCCCAGGGGTGGCCAGACAGTCCTGGCAGCATCTCCCTCCTTCCAGAGCCTCCCTCCCCAAGCCAGCTCCTCCAAGCTCCTGGACCCCACAGCCACGCAGAAAGTTCCTGCCCTTCGTGCCGGCCGAGGACACTGGCCGGTTAGAGCTGGCCATTTTGCACCAACGCTTGGCCTCCCTTTGGGGCCTGGGCAGGGTCTACGCAGGAGGCATAGCTGCCCTGCAGCCCAAACTGTCCTCCAGCCACAGAAGGCCCAGAGAAGAAGAGCTCTCCGAGAAGCAGGCCCTCTCCCTCCAAGTGGAGGTCCGAGAGGCCCTAGAATTGCACGTCAGGAAGAGGAGGCTGGAGCATGGGTGGGGCCTCCCCAGACTCATTCAGAAATCCCTGCAAGGCTTCACGGAAAGAGCTCCTGCCCAGCCCAGTCCTCAGAAGATGGACAGCTATGCCAGCATCCTATGCCAGGTCCCAGCCTTCCTTCCTCCAAGCACCTACACCCACCTGGAATCCCACATCCAGAGGAGGCATCTACAGAGACAATGGCATTTGCCAGCAAGAGCTCTGGAGTCCCTTAAGCTGCTCTATCCTCAGCTTCAGTTCAGCTCGTCTGACTTGAGGAGCAGTGAGGATGGGGATATTTTTCCCTACTGTTGTGGCCAGGGGACGGTTTCTGAGCACCCCACTCTGGATCTTGGGTATTTCCAACCAGGAGAGGACATGGGAACTGCTGGCTCAGTGGAGAGCACTCCACAGCCGGCTGAGGTTCTGTCTAAAATAGACTCCAAAGATGTGAATCAACTTCAAATCTACTTGGGTAAGAGGAATGTGGAGGTCCAATTGGAAGCAATCCCAAATATTGCTGATCTTTCCTGGAGCCAGAGCTCTTCAAGGCAACGTCTCCCCAAGCAGATCCCCCCTGGCCTTAGAACATGGCAGCCCCGATCCTCCTCCCTGTCCTTCTTCCATGCAGGGGAGATGGAGAGGATCGAAATGGCCATTCGTTGCAACCATCTCGTATCCTTCTGGAGCTTGGGAATGCGCTATGTGGATGTTCTGAGCGCTTTGCCCTTCATGCCATTCTCCAAGCCTTTCGGACTGAGAAGGACCAGCATTGAATTCTCAGAAGTCCAAACATCATTCCTCCAGGAGCAGGAAAGGCAAAGTCTAGAAAATCACATTGTGAAGAAGAAGATCCACCATGCCTGGGGCTTCCCGGTTCTTGTCCAGAAGTCGGTGAAGGCCTTCATGCAAGAACTTCCCATGCCACCCACCCCACAAAGGAACCTAATTGATGTCCGTGTTATTCAGCAGGAGCCATCTTTCCTTCCCCAAGGTGTCTCCAGATGCTTGGAGTTCCATGTTCAGAAGATGAACTTGCAGTGGCAATGGGGGCTACCCAGGAGGGCATTAAAATCCCTCTGGATGCTCTGCCCAACAGGGGAAGATGCAGAGGTGCAGAGGCCACCAACGTCCCATCTTGATCAAACCTGGAGGAACTTCCCCAGAGGTCCTAGCTTGGAGACTGCTCCAGTTGGTTGGCCTGGAGAAGCACAGAGCAGAGAACGGGACCTCAGGACAAAAAGGGATGTTTTATGTGCTCTGGACCCTCCCAACCTGAGGAGGCTACAGCTTCATCTGGCTAAGAAACATTTGGAGATCCACCACGGGGATCTTCCAACCATTGGCAAGGCCTCCCTTCAACTTGGGGATCTCTATTCAAAGCAGCCTCTTCCTAAGCCGATCCTTTCTGGCCAGGGGCTGCTACGGCCTCGCAACCTCTCCCCTCTTACTACTGTGTCTCCAGAAGACAAGGAGCACTTGGAGTGGGTGGTCCAGAGAAACCATTTTGCTTTCTTCTGGGGGATGGGCCTGCGATACAGGGAGGCCCTTGCTGGAATGATGCCGAAATTTACCTCCCCATTCCCCAGGCAGAGGCTGGCACAGGTAGATTTCTCAGAGATGCAGATGCTCTTCCTCCAGATGGAGGACAGAGAAGTCCTAGAAGACCACATTAAGAAGAAAAGGATACAGCACATGTGGAGCTCCCCAGTCCTTGTCCAAAGGTCCGTGGAGCGCTTCATGTCAAGAGCTCCTTTGTGCCCCAGCACCCATACGTTACAGACCAACACCCACATTTTTCTACATGAGGTGCACTTTCTGCCCCCCAACATCCAAACCCACTTGGAGCACCACATTCAGAAGTGGAAACTGCTACAGAGGTGGGGACTGCCCAAAAAGATCCGGAAGTCTTTAAAAACCTTCCTCCCGAGAGCCCCGATGAAGGCTCCTAAGGAACCTTTGGAGAGTCCAAAGAATCAGCAGTGGAAGCAACCACCACCAGAATTGCTTTCAAAGGTGACTTCCACAGTCCCCTCTTCAAGGCCAACCAAGCAGCAGACCTTCCGTTTCCAGGTGGTGGATACGCCGTACCTACAAGACAAGGAAAAGGAAGTTCTGGAGAATCATATCATGAAGAAGAGACTGCAGCACCAGTGGGGGCTGCCCGTTGTCATCCAGAGGTCTCTGCAAGCTTTTGCACCCTCTCCCCTCGGACCACTCCGTCCTCTAAAGAAGGCAGGTCAAGACATGAAAATCCAGGTTCAAAGGCCACTTTTCTTCCCTCTGCATTCCCGGGAGAATTTGGAGGATAGCCTGAAGAGGAGGATCACCCATCAGCAGTGGAGACTTCCAAAGAAAGTCCAGGACTCTCTACGGGCGTTCTCTTCTGCCACCCCAGTCAGAAGGCCACAGCCCAATCAGAAAAAGGCAGGATCTGATCACGTTGCCAAGAAAGACCACCTCAAAATACCCCTCAGGAGAAAGTCAGCAGAAATTAGTTTTCAGTCCAGGACAGTCCCTGATATTTTGCTTCCTGAGTCTCTTTACACTGAAAGGGGCCCCATAAGCACCACTCAGCCACCAGGGTCAACCTCAGCCATAAATGGCGAGGGATCTATCCGGAGAACTTCTCAAGCCGAGGCCAAAGACCTTCTTGAATTCCACATCCACCAGAAGAAGATTTGTCACAAGTGGGGCTTGCCACGAATTGTGCAGAAATCTCTCTCAGCATTCTGCCCACCTCTTCCTAAACAACAAGCTGACCAGGGATCAGTTGGGGAGAAGCTGGAGACTGTGAAGGAAGAGGGTGCCACCATCGAGGAGAACATCCTTCAAGAAGATGAAATGAAACTCTTGGTGGAAGGCCAACAGGCGACAAAGGAAGAGGTGAGTAAGACTCCCCAAATCTCCAAAAGAGACAGCACCGAGGCCAGAGAGACAGAAAAACTGACCTTTGCTGGTGGAATGTCAGAGTCTTCAG
This sequence comes from Oxyrhabdium leporinum, assembly GCA_032468155.1. Taxonomy (NCBI): domain Eukaryota; kingdom Metazoa; phylum Chordata; class Lepidosauria; order Squamata; family Cyclocoridae; genus Oxyrhabdium; species Oxyrhabdium leporinum. The sequence continues at coordinate 7,171 of JANHFL010005002.1, forward strand.
AAGAAATCATCTCCACCGGTGGGAAATCCCAGGAGAACAAAGAAGAAAGCCACAGACCCTTGCAAGACTCGGAAAAAGAAAACGGGTTTACTTCTAAGACTCTACAGCACCCCACAAAAAACAGCCCTGAAGTTGAAAGTCCTCAATCCTTAACAATGGCCACTACTAATCCACACAATCCACAAGCCTCAGAAGAAGCTGACAACACAAGTGAGAGGCCAGAAGCCATTGAGGACGAGAGTCCAGAGACATCTAAAGGAACAACTACTCTGAGTAAGAATCTGCAAGCTGCAGAAGGAGCAAATGTGGCCGGATTGCAGATTGATGGTTCGGTGGCTAATGAGACTCCATGGTCTGAGGAGACAAAAAGCCCATCAGGCCCAGAGAATGGGAGCATGGCATTTGGGACCCCACAGGCTGCAGAAGAAAAAGAGGCAGTGGAGACCACATTGAAGGGAGATGTTGCAGCAGAGAATGGAAGATACTCCGCAGGTACTGGTTCTCTACAGATGGTAGGAGAAGGTATCCATGGCACTGCAGAAGAGGAAGGCTCCACTGTCCATGGTCTACAAGTTGGACCAGAGGACGTTGTTTCAGACAGCCTTCATGCCACGGAAGAATCCACTGAGGAATTACGCATCAATAGCCCAGAGTCAGCTGAAGAAACATCCATTACCAGCAAAGGTTCCCAAGCTGCAGAAGGAGTGGTTGAGATGCCACAGGCCACAGGAGAAATTTCCAGAGCCAACAAACTCCCACAAGATGAAGAAGGTAATGAGAACTTGACATCTCCTAAATCAGAGACCACACGGAGTCCTGCCTCTGAGATTTCACTGGCTGGGGAAGGAGGGAGAACCGTGGCAGAGAGCACAGCAGGTGGCAAGGCAAAGGATGCTGCAGTCACAGCAGCCACTGAAGAGAGTGACTTTCCTGGGGGGCAACATAGGGAGAAGTCACAATCCATCAAGGATATGAGCCTTGCTGATGGCAGGGGGCCATCAACTGCTGAGAACATCATGGCTCTCAACGTGGAGGACAATGTCTCAGATCAGACACTTCCAACCAGAATGTGGGGGGGCATGAGCCCACATGTTCCACCGGCGGTGACCCCCTCTGGATCACTAGTTCCGGAAGCTATAGGGGAAGCAAACACCCCTGATAAAGCTGCTTGGTTCCAGGACGAAGCAAACATAATGGTTGGAGGCTCCCCATCTCCAGTTCCAGACAGATCCCCAGACATGAACCTGAAGGGACAAAGTCCACCGGCTAGAGAAGGAAAGAACATCAGTCTTGGGGAAATCTCCAGTGGAAAAAGTCCAGAGGAGGAGAAGGAAACAAATCCCTCAGGCAAAAGTTCAGAGGCTGCATCCAAAGAAGCCATCACTTTGGACAGTCCGTCAGGCAAAGAGGAAGGAAACACAGAGAAGGGACCCTTGTTAGCAGAAGAAGACGGGAGAAGCTCCGAGCTGCATCTGCAGTGGGTCCCAGCTGCAGAGAGACCTCCAGTAGAAGGGGGAACACAAGGTGGAAGTGTGAACTGCCGGGTCACAGGTAGCCTGAGCCCCATGGCCGAGAGCCCCCCAGATGCGGAGAGAAAGAAGAGAAATGGCAAGACCTGGGGACAAGACGCAACGGGTCACATGGCAACCTCCTTCGGAGGAGAAGCTCCTGAACAAACCCAAGAGTCCTTCAGGGAATTTCTGCCACAGTCCAGATTTCATAGCAACCATCAATCAACCATCGTGCATTTTCTTGCGGAGGCAGAATCGGGCTCTAACTCACAGCCACAGAAGAGCTCACCAACCTACCGGTCTGAAGTGCGGCTCCAATTGGAGCCTGGAGGAAGAGTTCGCTCCTGGGTGTCTACCATGGAGCCCTCTTCTCCAAATGCTCTTCCTGTCATGGAGGCATCAGAGGGAGGAAGCAGCCAGGAGAGACAACCTGACGAAGGTAAAGCCAGACTCTCCAGCCCTAAAGGAAGATCTTCATCACGTGAGAAGCCAGAGCTGACAGTTCCACACGGAAGCCCGTCACCGCTTCCTCCTCAACCCACCTATGACAACTATGATGCCAGCCGTAGAAACAGTCACGCTTCTGACACCACAGAGTTCATCCCTCGAGAGGGCGACGCAGAATCCAGGCCGTGCAGTTCCATTCAGCATGTGATCTGGGATAAAGAGAGCTTGTCACGGCAGCTGGAACGCAGCATGCAAGAAATGGTAAGACGCAGCACATCTCCATCGGGACTGAGACAATCAGGAATGCAGCCGGTGACTTGCTCTCCCTATGAGTGTGGAGCCCCAGTTTGTGAAAGAGAGGTAGGTCAGAAGCGGGATCCGCAAGAGGAAGCTTCCCCCATGGCCAGAGATGCAGGAACCAGGTCCGTGGCATCTCCGGGAGACGGCAAGACCCATCGTGCAGGAAGCATTGTGCAGGGTCATCTCCCAGAGCAGGAGAACCTTCTCAAGCCTTCTGAGGTAGCAACCAACCCTCTGCTCAGGTCCCACATTCTCCAGAGAGCCTTGGGCTCCTTCATACTTCCTGCCTGTGTCATCTCCTCACATTCCACCTGTGAGGACGAGGAGGTGGGATTCCTCCGGCACGTCGGCCGAAAGCGCCGGCAGCAGCTGAGTGGCCAATTACCTGAGGAAAAGCCGGTTCTGGAGAAAAAGAGCAAGTCCCCACCAGAACGAGGACACGGTGTAGGAGGTAGAAGACCACCGAGGCCTGAAGCTCCACGTACCGGAGAGCCTAAGGACTGGGCCGACAGGGACTTGCAGGAGCCACCTGCACCTCCTTCATCACCCAACCTGAGCACAACCACTCTGGACCAGCAAGACCATGAAGGTTCCCAGAGAACTGGTGAGGCTTTAAGCGAGGCTTCTGTACTCTCAAAGCTGTCAAGCAAGAAGTCCTCACCCGTATCTTCTCTGATCACAGGTAGTGAATTGCCAGCTCCCCCGCCAGACTGGCTTCGGTCAGAAACAGGAGCAGAGAGCAGGGATGAGGATGGCAGTAGTCTGGTTATCAGAGATGTTCCTCAGACACCACACCGGCAGTCAACGCCACGAAGTCCGACATCTTTAGAAGACCATTCCCTGTTCAGCACAGAATGTGAGTGGGACAGAGTAGGGGACTGGGCCAGCGAAGACATGAATAGTGAGAGCCTCACCGTGGAGGAGAGGCCCTCAGAAGGGTCTTCACTGAAGGCTGAAGCCAGCTCAAGATCGCAGACTAAAAGCGCTTCATCCAGCTCCAGGAAGGATAAGAGCAAAGGCCTCTCTATCATCGGCTCGATCCTGGAGATGAAGCTCTCCTTGAAACAGGGGATGGATTTTTGGCTGCGCAGCCAGGGCCGCCAGTTGACCCACTGGACAGAGAAGAAGAGACACGCAGCCCCCAGTGACGGACAGGCGGCTGAAGGAAGGGCTGGTTTCTCCGGAGGCATTGAGCGTGCTCTAGAAGGAGATGCTGCAGGGAGGTGGAGGGACCCTGATCCCGCACCTCAGAGCAGAGAAGAGACTTCCACAATAGGCGGGACTCAGGTCCCCCAAAGACAGACGTTTCTAACTGGACGGCCAGGCTCCCACCACAGATGCGACACTTCCACGGGGTCCTTCTCCACTCACTGTCAAGCGAGCGGATCCTCCTCAGAGGACTACACCCCGGAAAAGACCTGGGGTCGGGAAGGAACTTTGGCCTGGGATCGGCCTGGGCTGAAGACCTCAACCTTTCTTTCTGTGGCCAGAAAGAGGCGGACTCCCAAGATCCAAGGCCTAGAAAGAGCAGCTGAGCAGGGGGCCGGCGGCAGGGCGTGGGGACCCGGCAGAAGAAAAACGAGGCCCATCACGAGGGACTTGGAGACCAGTGGCTGTGAGGAGAGCTCCTCCAGCAGCAGCAGCAGCAGCAGAGGAGGAGAGAGAGCCAGCAGCGGCACCTCCGGCACTGAAGGGCAGCCGGCCGCTTGGGCTCAAGGGCCGGCCCAAAGGAGAGAGGGGAGACTGTGCAGGAGAAGGGAGGGACCCCTGCTGTGCGAGAGGACCGCCCACCGGCCCCTTCCTCAGGCAGAGCAGGGGGACAGGGCTGGGCAGCCCGCCGCTTGGAGGGAGGGCTCCCCAGAAAGGGGCCTTCCAAGACTGAACCCCCGAGAATGCCAAATTGCAGGGAGGGAGGGGTCCCCCTCGGAGGACCCACCGGGCGGCTGTGGGGTTGCCGTGACCCCTGCCCCCCCAGGCAGGCCAGGCCACGGGGAGCAGTTCCGCAAGCTGAAAGAAAGGATCCGGTTGAGGCGGAAGGAGCTCTGGAGCTCCCCAGAGAGCCAGGAGGAGAAGCCAGCGTAGCGTTTCTTTGGAGCAGTTTTGCATGTGTAAATAGTTTGCGTTCTTTTAAAAATATCCATTAAACTTTTTAATCTGTGCTTCGAAACGAGGCTGAGATGGCCGTGCATGTTGCATTTCGCCTCTTGACGGCCTCTCCGGATGTTTGGTGGTTTGCCTTGGGGTGTGTGTGTGTGTGTGTGTGTGTGTGTCTCTTCGCCTCTCCCTCCCTTTGCATCTCCCCCCCTCCCCACTTCTTTGTCCCTGGAGGTTGCCACTGACGTTCTCTCGAAGGGGGAAGAAACCCCTTTTCCAGTCACCCCCGCTGAGTTTCCAAGCCTCTCCCAACGGCTCCTCATTCTGTGTGCCTCGGGCGCCCCAAATATCTGGGAATCTCCACGCTTTCCCATTGCTCAGCCCCCCCCCCAACTTGGGAGTTAAAACAGGGGGCAGCAATAGCAATAGCCCTTAGACTTATATATCGCTTCGCAGTGCTTTACAGCCCTCTCAAAGTGGTTTACAGAGTCAGCCTCTTGCCCCCCAACCATCTAGGTCCTCGTTTTATTGACCTTGGAAGGACAGAAGGCTGAGTCCACCTTGAGCCGATGAGAATTGAACTCCTGGCTGTGGGAACGGTGAGTTAGCCTGCAACACTGCATTCTAACTACTGTGCCACCAAGGCTCAGAGGAAGGAAACAGAGAGGAAAGGAAAGAAGGAAAAGAGAGAGAGAGAAAGGAAGGAAAGGAGGAAAATATTGCAATAGCACTTAGACATATACCTTTTAACAGTGTTTTATAGCCCTCTCTAACTGGTTTACAGAGGCAGTATCCTGCCCCCCCTCCCCCCAGCAATCTGGGTCCTCATTTTACCAACCTTGAAAGGCTGGAAGGCTGAGTCAACCTTGAGCTGGTCAGGATCGAACTGCTGACAGTGGGCAGAGTCAGCCTGCAATCCTGCATTCTAACCACCGCACCACCATAACTCAACAACAAAATAACAGAGTTGGAAGGGAATTTCTCCTTGGTTCCAGGTTGCTTCTCTCCTTGATGAGTTTCCATCCATTGTTCCTGGTCCTGCCTTCAGGGGCTTTGGAGAACAGGGGGACCCCCCCCCTCCTCTTTGGGGCAGCCCCTCAAATATTGGAAGACTGCTATCAAGTTCTACAAAGTCCTTTTTTTCTCTAGACTGGGCATACCCAATTCCTGCAGCTGTTCTTCGTATGTTTTAGCCCCCAGTCTGCAAGGCAATATTTCAGCCCCCACCTGCCTGCCCCTCCGAGCCCCCTCTCTTGGGTGTTGTGCCCCCTTCCTTCTGGGAGGACCCCCCTCCTCTTCCGGGCCGAGATCGCCAAACTGAGAAACCCCTGCTGTGGAGGATTTGGGGAGCAAGAGTGTCATCCTTGGAGTGGGCCCACAACCACCTTGGCAGGAAGTTTTTCCAAGAAGGAGAGAGAAGGTGTGAAGAGCTTCTGCAAGCATTTTCAAGAGGGAGGAAGCGTCAGAGGAAATGCTTTCGGGGTTTAAAAATAAGGATGCCATCTTTACATTTCTCCTTATGTAAGCCCTGCAGGTGGGTGTGATGGAACCTCCCAATTTAAACTTTTGATCTCACGCACCCCTCTCCCACCAACCAAGCGCAGACCTAATTGTGCGCATAAGGCCACTCCGTGCAGAGGCCACCTTGACAACAGCCAGAAAGAGCCCACCGGCCACTGGAGAAAGTGGCCAAAAAGGGCTCGTTGGGCTGGAAGCCACTGAGGAGGCAAAGTTGTCCACTTGTTGGCCACAGGAGTGAGACCCTGGGGTCCCTGACTTGTAATTTCTAAATTCAGGGCCCAGCATCTAGGGAAGAGCACACCTTGCTGCCTTTTAGCTTCATTGGCCATTCCCTCCCTCCCTCCCTCCCTCTTTCTCTCTTCCACCCCGTCTCCTTCTCCCTCCCCCTCTCTTGCCCCTCCCCCTCCCTCTCTTCCCCTCTTTCTCTCCCCCACCCCGTCTCCTCTCATTCTCTT
>JANHFL010005003.1:0-13094 GCA_032468155.1 Oxyrhabdium leporinum
ATCTATCTATCTATCTATCTATCTATCTATCTATCTATCTATCTATCTATCTATCTATCTATCTATCTATCTACTATTTATCAGACAATCTGTTATCTGTCTACTCTCTCTCAAGTCATAAAGTGTAAAAATACAGTACACCATTAATTCATGTAAAAAGTGGCATTAGAAACATATATAAAAGGAAGAAATCCTATAAAGTTAACAATTCATGGAAGGATTCAAGCAAGACTAGAAATAGATATTTGGCCATTGGATTCAAAACAACTGGGTGTTGGTCATTTAATAAGAATGCTTCCATCTGTTCATTCTGACTGGAGTCTATCACGTTCAAAAATTGGTGTTTAAGCTCTGATTGATGGTTCAAGTCAAGAGGACGCTTTTAAAATAGTCCACCTCTAGGTTTGAGCAAAAACATATCCAATCATCATACGGAAGAGCAGGATATCAATCAGCTGTCATTAGCTCAGAATCCAGCTAGAAAATCCACATGCAGAGACCAGGTTAATCATTTACGTGGGTCGGTTGCACATTCAAAGCTATTTGGAGATGATTAATGTTCCATTGATCAGGTTGAACTTGCTTAAGTGTTCACAAGATGCTTTTCTGTCATTCTTAAGAGTAAATTCCTCATTTTTCTGAGGACAAAATATAAAAGGGAAAAAAGGAAGCAACATTTAAGGAACCACTTCAGTGTCCAATATTCTTTTCAGATCTATGAATCAATTCAAGTCCAACTGCAGTGGCTCAAAAGTTGCATTTTCACTCATTCAAGAAATAATCCCCTGGATCAAAGTTGAAATCTTTGAAGATGTTTATCACTTCTATATATTTCAAAACCAATTTTATGACCTATCCCAGAGTTTTCCATGAAAGTACACATTCTAAAGGACATCACACAGCCAAAAATGGAGTATTCCAAGTCTTCATACTTGGCATAATAATAACATCATGCGATGACCTCTTTCATTTACAGTTAAGGTAACTTGCAGATAAGCACTTAGAGAATTGTAACTCATCCAGAAAAATCTCAATTGTCCTTATTAGAAATTCAGCAGGTAGATCTGAATACCAGCAGGTGTAACCCATGGTTCAGGACCTTTCTGGAAGTGTCCTGAGAAATTGAAAGCTATCTATCTTGCATGATTCTCTGAAGCTCAAGGGCCTTTAGATAGGATAAGTCAGAATCAGAAAACAGGTCCATGTTTGGTGGATCTACTCTACAGATCTAGCCCATTGGCTTAAATTCATCAAAAACAGTTAGAGCATAGACAAAACTCCAGTAGCTACCAAACAACTTGTCACACTTCTTATATTGGCTAAACTGCAAATGCTGCAGACCCTTGAGCTGCTTTCCTATAACTCAAATCTTGAAGAAATAAAGGTTCTCATCTACCATCTGTCTGCATCCAGAAAGGAATCATTTCAAGAATGGAACTTCTTGAAAGACCTGAGATCTTTATCAAACACCAACAGGCCCTTCTTTTAGTGCTCTGAAAATGGGCCTTTGCCTTCTCTTCCAAAATGCACTCCATGGGATTTAAGGAAATGGAAATGACCATGTCAAGGTACGTCAGCTGTTGTTTGATCTCCTGTCCTGTTCTAATACGAAATAGAGGTCTACGGTTTTTCTCTCTTTAAAATCTCTGCGACTTTTTTTGCTGTGAAATGAGACCAAGTTTTTGTATAGCTGTGCATCACTGTGGTATGTCTTTGGAGGAGGAACCCAACTGACGGTCACAGGTAAGTCAACTAATTGATCTCAAATCTTTCTTCCTGCCTGTGGCATTTTCATTTTTCCATCTTTTATCCCGTCTTTACCTACTTCGCCTCCTGGCGATTTGATCTTATGGCTGCTTTTGATTCATTCAGGGTGATCTTTTCCCATAAGAACTTAGCACAGAGACCAGGTCAGGGCACGGTAATTCAAATCTATGTTATTTCATCTTTGCTGTTCACAGGTATCACTTTGATTTTCTTGATCAGAATCAACGAGATCTCGAGAAATCTTACTTATGGCTACTTTTACGCTCAGGAGTAACTGTTCTTTGGATTAAAGAAAAACCCAAGAAAAATTCATTTGTATTATAATCCCTTTAATGGAACTGAATGGGATTGACTGAAAGTTTGATATTGTCATTGTGTGGTTAGATTTTTCCAGGTAGAATTAAGTAAGCCAAAGTATGATATGATACATTATCAATGCGATACATTGCTTGATTGTTTGGTAATCGAAATATTCCATCTTCTTAAAGCCATTGAGAGATGAGGCAGAGAAAGTTCAAAAGTATTGAGGTCATTTTTTAAAAATCAAACCTCATCAAAATTGCACAGGAATATTGGAATGTTTGATCATTCACTCCAAAATCAGTCAGTGTAAGGAGTCCAATCTTCACTTCATATCTTGATGTTTTCTTGTTTTATTAGTTCAAGTTTACTATAGCCACCCAACTCCAATGGACTCTGGGCAGTGATTTCCCTTTGATTGAAAGGGGATCCGTAGCAGGACCTACCCTTAGAACTAGGGTTAGATTTAGAGCTATGATGGTGTCTAAATTATGCCTTTCAGAAAAATATTCAGATTCTGCTACAAAGTTAAGAAATGTTTCAGCTTTAGGTGTGGACATCTATCAGATTCTGTGCATAAGATATACCATATGGATATGATGTATGTTATTAAATAAATAGCGTATGGATTCCAGGAGCCCCCAGGCAACATTTCTCTTCAGCTCAAGCTTGCAGAAATGGATATGTGAACGAACCATCAATTTCTCAGTTGGTGGGGGTCTTTCTAAACAACCTTCAAAGGGGTTAATGAATATGATGTGATTGTGAAGGGAAGCAAAAGTGGTCTTGAACCCTTGTGGTGGAATAATTGCCTATCCAGCTTTCATTTCAGCAAGTCCTACGAGAGATTGGTCAAATTGTCTTTTCCTATTTTCTCCAAACTAATAAGATCAACCACCTTCCTATCAAATCATAATTCTGGCTTCTTCCCCTAAACATTTAGACATTGGGATAAGCCTTTCAATTCAAACCATTCATTTGAAATCAATAATATAATAGGCAAACAATGGACTATGACGTTTCATGTTATCTCTTTGTCAGATGTTCAGAATTCTGCTCTTTTTCTCCGTCATGTGTTAAACAAATGATGGAAAATTCAAATCCTAAATATTTCTTTCAAAGAGTAATTTGAGAAGGATCTTTAAAGAATCGATCGACTGAGTCAGGAAAATGTAATCTCTTATCAAGTGAAAGATGAATTTGTGAGGGACATCTGTAAGTAATATTTCTGGTGGCATGCATGTCATATGTATTCTTTCAATTGGATGATGTGGAATAAGGAGCTCAAAAGAGCATTTCATCAATATTGGGCTATGGGAACCAACTCACAATGAGATTTCAACTCTCTCATCAAGTAGGAATCCAACATAAATTGGAGATCTCTAAGACATTCTGACATTGAGTTTAAATGCTCTTAGAAATTTCTTTTGACATCCAAGAGAGGTACACTTCCCATGAAACTCTATTTCTACCCTTTAATTCTCTTATACAGTAAAAATGTTTTTTCCAGGAAAAAGATTCATGTCTTTGGAAAGGAGGTTCATGAGATTGACTGTTCCACTATGAAGAAGGAACATCACTGCATTCAGGAACTAAAAATAATTTATTTCTCTTTCTCTCTCTGAAACTCACACATGCAGGGAGAGAAACCAGCAGGGGAGTGAGAATCTGAATATACGGAAGGCACTTAATCTTTCTCCTGGCATGGTAGAGAGAAAAAAAATAGTTAAACAATTATAATTCATAATTGGCATAGCAAACCCAGTTACTTCTCCCTAAAGCATGCTGTGGTCCAGATGTTCAGTTGACAGAGTCTTCTCTGACTTCTACAAAATGCAAATAAAAATAATTGCTTCTTAAGCAAGGTTCAAGATAATCAGAAAGTTACTTCTTCCTAATGTTCTTGTAAGAGAAATAGGCGTGAAACGTAACTCAACAGCAGATACATGTAGAAATTCTTAAGTGGGACCATGCAGGAAATATTACTCTGATGTAAAACCCATAGAACTTCTGGTGGGAGGCCTATATTGGTGTTTCATGGAAGGAACTAAAAGAATTGTTGGTGGACTGCTATAATGGGAGATCAAGTACTATTCTGAGACATTTTGCCTTGATATTTTCTCCACTCCCTCTCCCTTGAGGAGGGAAAACTATCTATACATTTATCAATCTAGGTACTCTTTTAATGTGGTGTTGAAATTTTGAGATGCTATGTAGAACCTCATGAGATCTTCTTGTCTTCCAGGTCAGCCCCCAGTACCTCCTTCAGTGCAAGTCTTTGCTCCTTCTGAGCAAGAGATCAAAAGCCAGAAGAAGGCCACCCTGGTGTGTCTCATAAGCGGCTTCCACCCGCCTGCTTTCAGCCTGAAATGGAAGGTTGATGGCACAGAGACCACATCTGGAGTGGAAACAACTAAAGCCACCAAGCAGGGTGACAAATACCTTGCCAGCAGTTACCTGAGCAGGAGTGATTCTAACTATGAAGGCCATACGTTCGTCTGTGAAGTGACACATAATGGAAACACCTATACAAAGTCTATTTCAGGATCTGGAAGTTGTTAACTCCAACTTGTAGCCTTTCCTGCCATTTTCCTGGGCTCTCGTTCATTCTTTCCTAAGTTTAGCTTGATGAATAATGTCTCTTTCTATATCAAGTAGTTAACACTCTTTGTATCCCCTCCATGCCTTCGTCCTTTAAATCAGCCTCCCCTCCCCCTTCCTTGATCTGTTAGATTCTACTGTCAGCACATTAATAAAGATGGATCTATTTCATTTGTGTGGCTGTTTTATCAAATTTATTAAGAAGAGAAGTTGTGGGAAGACAGGCTTTGTGGTTTCAGCATTCTGTTCCTCAGAGGTATCAACCAGCTCTAATACCAGAGCTGAATCTCTTAGCACTGAAGCAAGGTTGCATCTAGTGTCAGATGCCATGATGTTTTTATACATTTATCCACTCACACATGTTATTCCCCCTCTGGTTCCAAATGACATTTATCTTGAAAAGAGAGGATAGTAGGCTTGGGAATGTATGGGGTTAAACAAGCAGTTTGATGATGCTTTCGCCATCTCCAGCCTGGGTCTAAACTAGCATAAATGTTGATGTTTCAATTTCCATTTCTGTGTTAACAAGGCCCTTCTTAAATTCCTCTTTCTGTTGTAACTTCTCCATCCCACATAAGACAGTATGAAATGTAGTTTCCAGTTCCATTTACATTGTCCATTGCTTAGTATAGGGTAAATCTATTGCTAAAATTTCAATTCAGAATTAACTTTGATCAGGAAAGACCCAGCTTCAAGACCCAACTTGTCTCACTTTATATTACCACTTTTCCTATAAATATATCTAATCCTGATGGATTAAAAAAACAGATATTTTATTCTACCAGCATCCTATAATCCTTGACTCTTCAGATTCAAGATGAGAAGAAACAAACTGTAGGCCTTATTACTAGCAAAGTTTCCTTTTCAAAGTTTTCAAGTAGTAGACTTCTTAAATCATATATGGGACCAGATAGGGTTGAATTACAATTTTGACTTCCCACCTACAGATGTTGGCTTCTCTCTGTGTCCAGGAAACCAGCAGAAATTAATTTTTCCACACTGTACCATCATGAGAAATCTTTCCACCTTTTTCTTCAGATGCTTAAGCTTTTTTAGACACAGAGAGCCAGTTGGTTACCTGATCTGGGAAAAAAATATTCCAAGATTAAAACTCACACTCTACCACTGTTGCTCAGGATCTGATGAACATGAGGATATATCACCATGCACCATTGTACTTGGAATGTGACACTTCACATAAGTGTCTTCCTTATATTGGAATATGTTAAAGTGGTCATGGTGTATTGGAATCTTGGAAGTTGCAGAGCCAACATATCTCAAAAAGGGAGAAACAATGATAGATCATGTTTAGATCACATCCAAAACTTTGATGTCTAGGATAACCAATCAGGAACTATTTGGAGGTTAGCACTGGGCTGAAGGTAATCCTACTTTTCAGATCTAGAAGAACATCTAGAACATCTTGGATCCCTCATGTCTATACCAAATTCCTTGCACCTCAGAGAGGTACACCTGGAATATGATGTCATTTTGGACTTGGAAGACACAAAAATGTTGATGTGAATCTTTTCTTCAGAGGACTAGGAATAAAGGCAGGCTGTGGGTATCTCCAAACCAGGCTACCATCAGCTTTTAATGTCAATAAGGCAATGAGGCAGCCCCCAATGTACAATTATCCCTCTTCATAACAAAGTTTAAGGAAAAGATTTCACAAGTGACTTTTTATCTAGGTTGGTAGGACGACTGATTCATGCCCAAGGAGTAGACCACAAGGATCTCAAGAGTGGCATTTCATAGAGTGACCTCTCCTCAATCAAATTATGAAATGTATCAAGGGCCATCAAGCCTTTCTTTAGCTTTATCCAAAGAATTTCCATGATTTCATTCATTCTTCCTAAGATCTACTAGCCAAAACTGATGAAGAAGTACAAGCCTCTCCAGTTAGCATCACAACAACATGGCAGCCAATGCCACTGCGCTGGTCAATAATTATTGTTGAGGGCCTCTCTGACACCACTGTTATCATTCCATGAACTTGTCTCCGGAGAACTGACATTTCAGCACCTGTAGAACTAAGGCCATAAGAAGACAAAAATAAACTTACAAATAAATATACAAAAAGGAACTGCCCTCAGAAGGAATGCAAAAGTTGGTCCATTCCATGAATTCCAGTAGAAAGTTCTGCTTTTGATGGAAATTATGTCCCCTGAATTCTAGTTAACAGAAACCCAGGTGTAACCCTCCATTGACAGCCAGTGTGTTCATTATATGATTAATTAAAATACATTTCTGGAAGAATTGCCTTACCGGTAATCAGGCAGGTCCTCACACCCAAAGAATGATCTAGTGTCTTAGGTTTAATTTATAAGAAACCACTTCAATTTAGACCATATTCTTCCTACAAAAACACTTCTCAGTCTTCTACAATTGGCTACATCAGTAGAAGTTATTTTGTGATTCTTCTGTATAATTCGATGATGGCTCTGATCTTGTTCTGCTTTCTTCACCTACCAAAGGACTGCATCCATTGGATTTTCTTGACCATGAAGGGCTTCCATGATGTCCAAGCATGAACCACTTATACCACATCAGTTTTGTTCTTCAAGGATACAATGATGGCTACAGATCCATTCTGAAATGTTATGAAATGCAGGAATTGTCCAAGGCAGGATCTATCTTCAATGAATTGTTGTGAAATGAGGGCAGGTTTTTGTATGGGGGTATGTCACTGTGGTTCGTCTTTGGAAGTGGAACCCAATTAACCATCACTGGTAAGTCCATTTATCCTTCTAATCTTTCCTTCACCGTAACATTTTGTAAAGTTTTTCCATAACTTTTACCTCTTTTTCTTCGTCTAGCCGACCTTAACCTTTTCTCTTGCCTAATCATTGCTGATTAACTTTACAATGTTTGATCCTAACCTGGGTAATGTGGAAGAACACTGGTGAAATCGAGCTTCTCTTTCTTCACTCCAGATCAACATGACATTATTTAGAAATCAGATTCTGAAAGGACTTGTCACGATAATGCCAAATGTAACCGAAAATTGCATTTCAGCTGGGGTCTCTCTTCGCAACCAAGTGGTGTAAAAATTATAGAATTGTAAATGTTTCTGTTGAGTGGGAAGGGAACATATTTATATGACTTTGAGAAAAATTAGGAGTCAGGAGTTTGGTCTACAATTTATCTGTCAGTCACCTTTATCCACAATCTGCTCAGAAATGTTTGTTTCCATCTTTTGTTAGTTAAAAACAGAAAGATTATTTTGAAGGCAGCTTTCTAACAACAGTTCATCAAAACTGAACTGTGGGTTCCAATTCAGAAACTTCCAGCTCACTGTGTTGGTATCCAACATGCGTTTCAGAACTGCAATTAATTCCATGTAATGTCAAAAGAAACCCAGATGAGGATATGTGACTACACATTCTTTTGCTTCAGCTGTTCTATACTTAACCAACAATCTTGATTTTGAAGGAAAGGGGGCTGTTTAGAAGGTTTTAGACTTTTTATTTGCCTTGGCTTCCTCATCTGCTTTTTCAATTTCAATCTGAGAATAAGAATCTTCTTCTATCAAGAATTGGGCTAACAACCTTGATAGGGAGAAATGGTTACCCTGATTCTATTTGTCTGGGATGGTATATGTTCTCCTGCCTTGGACAGGGAGTTGGACTAGAAGACCTCCAAAGGTCCCTTCCAGCCTTATGATCTAAGATTCTACAGTTAACTTAGGATCATTGTGAGTGATTTTTTTACCCAGAAGCAAAACCATCTGTTGTAGGGGGAAATAAAATGTGCTACTTGCAAGTTTCAAAGTTGAGTTGAGATAGGAACATCAAACATTACTTTTTCCTTAATCTCTATGGGAGGAATGAAATTTCAGGCAAGGTATGGTAGATGAAGGGATTCAGAATGCTCATTTATTCTTCTCTGTCCTCTCTAACCAGCAATGGGCACCTGCAGAAGGATCTGGGCTCTTCAATTTATTGTTGTAAACCCCAGCAAGCCATCTAATTTTTGCAGGCTAAAAAAATGACATTGTTTCAACTCTGTGAAACTTGGGCTGAAGTCAAAGAGAAGGTTATGTTCAACTCTATTCCTCTTCACATGCAGTGAAGAACGTTTCCCAGGAAAAAAAAAGATAATATGATTCTGGATAGGACCTAACAAGATAAACTGTTTCATCATTGAGAATTAACATCCCTGCATGTACAAAATCAGCATGCCAAGAAGAAGGTCCTTAGGCAGGAAGTGGCTGTGTGGTTTCATTAATGCTGTAGAAAGGTTGAGTTGTCTGAGTTGTCATAACTCATAAATCATAAGTCTGGAGCAATCACAGGGTCAACATAGTTGCATTACCAGGTTTAAAAGGTACTTTACAAGATGACTAATGGACTCTTTCTGAGAACATCAACTTGGCCATCAGGTAGCTAATACAAAATCAGCACTTTGAGTACTCTTTAAGAAGGAACAACCATCTCCAATCCATCACCCTAAGGTATTTTTATCATTATGAATTAGTTTGGTCCAAATTATTCTTAGTTCATAATTTTTCTTTCTTTTTCAATACTCTTCAGCTACAAGGACTTATGGTACTTACTTGATAGAGGACTCTCATAGCTCTAAGCACTTACTAGTTTAGCTCCAGATGTTACTTTTCAGATTATTACTTTCTTGACTGCTTCTCATTATCACCATATTCCAGATAGAAATAGTTCAAAACCATCACCTGTTATCTCTAAGTATTTTTCCTTCTGAAAGTATGTTCTCACTTCTATCTCAAAGAGGTTTTTGCCTTAGTTGGTTTTATATAAGCAGTTGGGTCTTTATGCCATAAATCTGACTACCTTATCAAAGCCCTGTCTGAATGTCCATTTTGAGATGCTTTGTTGCATCCTGAGGTCCTTCAGAAATAATGATTACCTGGGTAATTGAAAAAAAGAAACAAGAGGCTCAAGAATGGAAGGGAATTATGGGCCTCTGACTTGCTCAGGGACTTAGGATCAGACTACAATGCGCCTACGAACTTGGTTGGTCTTTCCTCTTATGCCTCAAAGCTTAAAACAATTTCTCTTCTTCCAGGTCAAAGGACGCAACCACCTACCCTGAATGCCTATACTTCATCTGAGGAAGAGATCAAAAGCCAGAATAAGGCCACCTTAGTTTGTCTCATAACTGATTTTTACCCACCTGCTTTCAACCTGAAATGGAAAGGTGGCAATGAAGAGATCACATCTGGCGTGGAGACAAACAAAGCTATCAAACAGGGCGACAAATACCTCGCCAGCAGTTACCTGACCCTGAGCCCCTCTGTGTATCAAACTCATGATGAATACACCTGTGAAGTGACACATGGAGGACAGACCTTTGTGAAGACTGTGCGGAAATCTGGAAGTTGTTAATTCCACCATGAATTCCTCTGACCCTCCTCCTTTCCCCCTTTCCTAATTCTAGTTTGGTCCATAACATCTGTTTCTGTGTCATCTAGTTGCAGTCTGTAACCTCCCCGTGCCTAAACCCCTTGAAGACTATCTCCTTCCTTTTGTCCTCTTAGTTTCTACCTTTAGCAGTTTAATAAAGATGGGTGTATTTCATTCTTGCTGTTGTTTTTTTTAAATTAAATTGCATTTAGAATATACACTGAATTCTGCTAGATCAATGTATAGGCAGTCCTTCACTTGCAACGGTTCATTGAGTGGCCGTTCGAAGTTAGGCTGCAAAAAAAGTGACTTATGATCATTTTTCACACTTAGGACCATTGCAGTATCTTCCTGGTCATGTGATCCAAATTTGGATGCTTGGTAACTGGTTCATATTTATGACGGTTGCAGTGTCCCGGGGTCATGTGATCCCCTTCTGCGACCTTCTGACAAGCCACGTCAGTGGGGAAACCAGATTCACTTAACAACCATGTCACTAACTTAACAACTGCAGTCCTTCACTTAGCAACGATGGCAAGGAAGGTCATAACATGGGGCAAAATTCACTTAACAAATGTCTCCCTTAGCAATAGAAATTTTGGGTTCAGCGGTGGTCATAATTTGAGGACTACTTTCATTCTCAATGGCTCATCAGATCCAAGATCCAAGCTTAGCTAGGAAACCCTTAGTAGTGAAAACCAATTTAGTTCTGGTTCCAGATATTCCAGAAGGTGCGGAGAAGAAGATGTGGATGGAACTTCTTTAAGTTATCTCACTCACATACACAAAGTCTTCATCCATCTCTAAATGGAATAAATTGCATTTCTCCTAAATGGTGGGGAAGGTGTGGCTGAATTACTTATGTGTGCATCTGGTGCTCTTCAATGATCTGAGGTAATTTTCAAACCAAAAGAAATCAGGTCTGGACCATAGTTCATTTGAATTTCTACCTTGAGATCTCTTCACCAACCTCTTAAGTCTGTCTTAATTCTTCCCTTCAAGGGTAACCTAGAAATTAGCTGACCACATCATTCAGACTTTAATCTATGGTCCTGCTCTTCTCTATGTTGCCCATTAACTTTTGATTTAGACCATTAAGGGTTTTGTAAACACATTCAACAAATGGGCGGACTTTTCTGGAAGGACAGCTACCAGACACTCAACATATGAGATAAGTCCTTATGCGAAGAATTCTCATTATGTCCATAATGATATAGGTCAGGATTAAATAACCCTAATCCTGTAATAATCTTAATCCTGTAAAGGCGGAAAGAAGCCACAAGGCACTCAAGCACATGAGATAAGTCCTTATGCAAGGAATTCTCATTAAGTCCTTAATCCTATAAATTAGGCTTTACTAATCCCAATCCTATAATAACCTTAGTCCTATAAATTCAAAAGAAGCAAAACGTATAGATTCTAGATCTTCATTTGTTGGTTTATTATTGCCTTTTGTAAAGTTACCCAACTCCAGGAAGACTCTGGGTGCCTTACAATATTTCAAATACATCCTTGAAATAATAAATAAAAATAATAGTGGGGATCTGGATTTTAGCCAGAGTTCAGCCTTCCTGGGAGCACAAGGCAAACATTCCATGTGAGAATATGCAATGGTGACATGTACTAGAGGCCCATCAAATTATTCCTCAGCCCAGCACCAATAACTTCCCAAAAGATCCCCACTTCTGGAGATCAATACTGATTGAAAAGCTAAAATATCTCCAGTAGGAGACATGGTAGCCATTTATAGATACTCCAGCTAAGATTATGGATAACGAATCTCATGGTTTGGGGGGCATTTTGAGCTGCACCTCCATTGCTCTTATCCCATTAACTTCATTCCCTTCTTACCTTTGGGTACAACCCTGTGTAGGTCTTTCATAAAAGACCATCCGTGAACTTTATGGAAACCTATTTGACCTGTTACAGGTGGCCATTCAAATCCAATGGATCCATTATAAGTGATGCCTGATGAGCCTCTCCTAATAGGTCTACTTATAAAAAGTCTACATTGTTATGGAAGTCACTGTTTAACAGACACATACATAGATCGCAGGAGATGTCCGGATGGACATCGGCATGAACAAACTTCCATAAAAACAGTGCACCTTGATATTCTTCCCACGAATTCTAGGAACAGTACAATTCATTACACATACCTTTGTTTTATATGAAGTCTAACTATAATCTTCTGCCACTGAGTGTGCCTTGTTTAATTAATTAGCATTGACCCCCCTTCTAAGGGTTAACCAGCAGGTAATTGGAGCACTTCATATAGACAAATAATGGCCCGGCACATTAGATTTGATTTAGAAGAAACTATCTGAACAAGTTAAAACACCCTTACCTATAAAGATATGAGCAAGACTTCACTGAAGAAACATATTCTACATCTCTTAGATTGGATGTATCATTCTATGGTTCTTCCATATGCATTGATCCAATGTACAGATCTTTCATGTTTCTTCCAGGGATAAAGGCACCAGGTCCAGTTGAATATTTCATAGTCTACACTGATGGTGAACCATCGAGTCAACATGAATGAAGTAAGTACAGTTTTTTTTGGATTCCTTAATTCTCTGTGGAACTATGGGTTGTTTAGAAAAGTTTAAGAGTGTCAACAATTGTTCTCCAAGTCTACTTGAATGCTAGGTAAGATCAAGATTGAAGAGTTCTTGTCCCAGTAGGTTTCAATGACCTACTATTGAAATCTTCAATGAAACCACAGAAGGTTTTTGTATCAACGTGTGTCACTGTGGTTCATCTTCAGAGGGACAATCTATCTATTTTTGCCACTAATTTATAGGTCACTAATTAATAGTGATATTTAGCATCATTAACACTTTTCTTTTCTCTCTTTTCTTTCTCTGTCTTCAACTTGATATTAACACACGTCTTTATTTTATTTAGGATTCCAATATTTTAAAAATGTATAGTTAATCAATAACTTGAATAGGACATAGGTTGACTTAGCCTTCCATCCTTCCGAGGTAGGTAAAATGAGGACCCGGATTGTGGGGGCAATATTCTGAGGTATATTGGATTAAT
>JANHFL010005003.1:43527-59574 GCA_032468155.1 Oxyrhabdium leporinum
TTGTGGGGGTTGTTTTTTTTGGGGGGGGGGTTGAAGGAGGGAGAGAGGGAAACAGGAAGAGGGAGGGAGAGGTGGAGGGAGAAAGAGAGAGAGAGAAAGAGAATCTCTTCTAAGTAAGTAACAATCCTATTCCACTTGGCAGTAAGCAAATACGCTTTGCAGTCAACAGCCAAGAGATATCAATTGAACTGTGGCAAGCTAAGAACGCCGCATTCATTTATCTCTAGATTTTCCTGGCAACTCAAGAGCACAGAGGTGAGACACCCCAGCCTCCTGGCATGGAGAAGATGAGCCAGGGACAATTCAAACTTTGCAAAGGTCCAGTGTAGTGATCAGAGAGCTATTTTGGTCCAATGGCTAAGGCATTAGACCAGAATAGACTGGACTGGACTGGACTGGACTAGAACAGAATCCAATCTTAAAGTTTTCGTTAAAACTTCCCGTGTTGGAGCACCCACAACTCCTGGAGGCAAGTGTTTCCACTGATTAATTGTCCTCCCTGTCAGGAAATTTCTCCTTCGTTCTAAGTTGCTTCTCTCCTTGGTTAGTTTCCACCCGTTGCTTCTTCTCCTGCCTTCAGGTGCTAACCCTAACCCCTATAATATATTCACTCATTGTCTTTATGGACTAACTAGACAAGCAGCTCTTCCTGAAAACACCAAGGAGTGAAGTTCACTGATTGAAGCTCCCTGAACAGCCACCACTCAACTAAAGCTTTTCTCCAAAATCATAACACCAGGATCAAAAAATAGAAGAGAAGAACCAGCACTAAATGAACTACCTGTATTTCGTTGTTACTATGATTATGACAAGTGTTAATAGTAGAGATGACACTTCAGTATGACACTAGAGAAAAAGTTAGAATTTGGGGGAAATGGCTTCGAAGTTGAAGCCCTTTTTTGATAAGACTCCCATCAACCTCCTTCTTTAAATCAGTTAAAGGAAGTTGAGCTGTGGCTATACAGCTCTTCACTGCCAGAAGATGATATTTAAAAAAAAAAAAATGTTAAGCCAGAGTTTGAGTTCATTGAATTCAAGAAGCCTAGCACAATCTCCACTTTTGATATATATATATTCATATATATATGATATATATATATTTGGAGGGGGGGAAGAATTCCAATTGCTGTATCACAGTATGAACTTTTAGCACTTCCAAAGATTGAGGTGGAATGGGGGGAAATGTGAACATGTCTTGAAGACTTATAGTGTTCCATGCAGCCTTGGAGAAGCCAACACAATGCGCTCGTGACACCCCTTCTACGTTGAACACTCCCGGTAGAAGAGTGGTTACCAAAACTCTCTCAGGTTCTCCAGAAGATTCTTCCAGAAAAGAATACAGAAAATAAACAGAGTTGGAAGGGACTTTGGAGGTCTTCTAGTCCAACTCACTGCTCAAGCAGTAGACCCTACAGCATTGTGGACAAACAGATGTCGAATCTCTTCTTGAAAAGCTCCAGTGATGGAGCATCCACAATGTCTGAAGGCTAGTCGTTCCACTGATTAATTGTTCTCATTGCCAGGAAATTTCTCCTTAATTCTAGGTTGCATCTCTCTTTGATAAGCTTCCACCTGTTACTTCTTGTCCTGCTTTGGAGAATAAGTCCCCCTCTTCTTTGTGACAGCCCCTCAAATCTGTGACAGCCTGTGAAAAGGGACACCTTCTCAGGGGAGTTTTGGCCCAAAGATCTCTTCGGTCAACTCCACACTACAAAGCATGCACTAGAATAGAACTGACATCAGCTGAGGACAAGTGAGTGTTGGATCTCCAACAGACAGCTGTCACCGAAGGAGGTAAACAACAAACAAAGTTGGAAGACTCTACATGGGAGAGCCAAATCCAAGAACGTTGACATTTGTGCAGTAACATCTCCCACAAACCAACAGGTGTTAAGAGCAAGCGGATCCAAGCGGAGAGAAAAGGGCAAGGTTAAAGATAGATCGAGATATCTTCAAGAAGATCTCGGCAAAGAGTTCCAGCTCACAATGGCTTAACCTCAGTTGCACCCAAATAATTTACCCATCCCCAAATTTTGTTAGGGAAGTGAAGAACTCCTGGAGAAAAACAAAACAAAACAGGGTTTGGTCTGGAGGAATATCCCAAGGCTTTCTATTGAGGGACTTGATTCCTGAACTCAAATTATTCTACTCCAAGTAAATTTGGGGGCGGGGTGGGGGGGGTGTCCCTGAACTCTGTTGGACAGAACTTGAGGTTCAGACTCCAAAAAGCAACCCATAAATCTGTGGGTTGCACAATTGAAACCAACCCCCCCTCCCCAAACTCTTCAGATTGCACCCGACAGTAGAAGTGACTCCATCCTTCAAACTCACCTGTTGTCCCTGCATGAGCCATCCAAGAAAGAGCCAGGAAAGTTATTCCTAAAAGCTCTGGCATTTTTTTTTTCCTCCCAAGCTTGGAAGATCTCAAGAAAAACTCTGTGGGGATTCCAGATGGGGGGGAGACTCCGGCAAACAGGAAGGCGTGTGTCCTTGAGTTCTTGGTTTTCCACCTCGGCAAATCCCCAGGGAATGGCGTGGAGGGCTGGCTGGCTGGCTGGTCAGAGCGATGCCATCCTTGGGTGTCGTTTTCAGCCTCCGCCGCTGTCAAAAAAGCCACAACACACTGAGAAGAAATCCGGAGGTTCAGCCTGGCGGCTGTTAAATATTCATCGCAGGGAGAACGGTGGCTCTTTTTTTTTAACTCCTTGTCTCCTGAGAATGGGACGGAGGGAGACAAGAGCAAAGCTTTAAAAAAAAAAAGAGAGAGAGAGAGAGAGAGATGGGGGATGACACAGGGTCTATTTATAGGGGAGGGAACCCTAAGAGGAACTGCCTTGGATGCGAGAGAAGACACCGACATCTGGGGGGGGCTTTTCTTAGGAGCTCCTGCTTCCCGTGGATGGATGTCGAGGGACGAAAAAGGATGCTCGCCAAAGAGTGCATGGAGGTGGGATGCAGTGAGAAAATGAGGACGGTTTGGCACGAATGTTCTGCCCCCAGCCTTAGAAATGTACAACAATATATATATATATATTTTTAAAAAATGTTACTCATTATTTATTTATAACCTGCTTGTATTTATTTTTCATACATCACTCGAGGCGGAAAATATATCCAACACACCTTCCTCTCCTCCTCTTTTCTTCTTTTTCTCGCCTATCTCATTTCTTGCTTTCTATTTCTCATTTCTTGCTTTCCCTAGAACATTTGATCAAAACTCTACTACTATGTTGGATGGCTGTCTATGTTCTTCCTGGAGAACCTGAGCACCTGAGGGGCTGTCCCGGAGAAAGGGGGTGGGGTTGGGGTTCAACCTATTCTCCAAAGGACCAGAAGGAATGGGTGGAAGCTTGTTCAAGAGAGATCCAAGGTAGAAGGAAGGAGCAATTTCTTGAGAGGAAGAACAATTAATCCATGGAATAGCTTGTCTTCAGAAGTTATGGGTGCTCCATCACTGGAGGTTTTCAAGAAGAGACTGGACAATCATTTGTCCTGAATAGTATAGGGTCTCTTGCTTGAGTAGAGGGTTGGATTAGAAGACCTCCAAGGTCCCTTCCCGTCCTATTATTCTATGTTCCTCTCTAGTGAATCTTTCCAAAGGATTAATGCGGTGTTGTAAATTTCCACCGTCCTCTGGGTTTATGGACATAGCTCTGGAAGTCATAGATGGGACTACGCAAAGATGGCTACATCACAGATCGGATTGCTTGGAACCTAGTTGACCGCATGGGAAGTCAACCGTGTTGGTTTTGAGAGCTTCTGGTAGACTCACCCCAAAATTATCTCGCAAGGTAGAGATGATTGATCACTAGTTGATTTAGTCTTGCAGGCTACACAACCCTGATATGTTACAAAATGGAGAATAGGCACCAACAGACACACAAAGTTTTGAGAACTAGAACCTTCCTTAGTGATGCTCCGAAGGACAATTGAAGGGCAGTCAGTGAAATTGAGAATAACCTAGCAAGATTAAATGAGCAGAGAAAAATCCCAGCAGATTCAAACACCAAAGCAGCTTCAAAGGGCGGAATAAGATCCTGCCATTCATGTCCAGCTATTAAAAATCTGCCACTGCATTTTGCTTAGCTTCTCATTTTTCTTCAAATCATGCGTTTTGGGAGTATATATGTCGGTGTTTCTATGTGTGTCTATTTCTCAGTTCTGTTTTTGTGCACATCTTCTCAGTTACGTACGTTTTTATAAAGTTTTCCTAAAAACAATGCAATTTGTTCTCAATATTCAAACGCAACTGCAACTAGAGATTCCACTGCTAAGTAAGGCATTTAAGTGAATCACACCTGATTTTATGACCTTTTTGCCAGGGTTGTTAAGTGAATCACTGCAGTTGTTAAATGAATCGTGCAGTTGGCTTCCTTCATTGACGGTCAACCTATTTTTCCAAAGCACCAGAAGACAAGACAAGAGACAATGGATGGAAACTAATCAAGGTGAGACGCAACATAAAAACTAAGGAGACATTTCATAGTGAAAACAATTACCCAGTGGAACGATTTGCCTCCAGAAGTTGTGGGTGCTCCATCACTGGAGGCTTTCAAGAAGAGACTGGACAACCGTTTGTCTGAAATGGTATAGGGTCTCCTGCTTGAGCAGGGGGCTGGACAAGAAGACCTCCAAGGTCCCTTCCAACCCTGTTATTCTGTTATCCTATTCTGTGATTAACTCTAGGAGCCTGGAGGTTGACTTTTTGAAGCAGACAGGGATCCTGGGAGATGTACTTCACTACATCTGGAAGGTACCAATGATCTGGAGAATACAAAAAGTTTGGTTTCTTCTAGCCTCGGTCTCCCTGGGCTTTTCCCCAGAAAAGCTCTTTGTGTTCACCAGCCATGATGATCAGAGATTTTCGCAGCTGCCCTGAAAGCCAGACAATGCCTTCTTTAGAGGGTGAGTATTTCTCACTCCCAACCTCTCTGGTGCCCTGGACAGCTGTGAGCAAAGCCAGATGGCTAGAGGATATATGTAGCTCAGCTAGATGTTACCTAGTTGGGTAATAAAACATTGGCAAACAAACAGCTCAGCTCAGAGAGCACCAAGAACTCCGTATCTTCTTTCCTTACAAAGATACACAGTGGTACTATAAAGCTGTTCCATATTTTTTTTATGTAGCTCAGGGTTGAATTGTGCAGTCCTTGGTACTCTCTGAAGTTGGTTGTTTGCTTGCAGACATTTCATTGCCCAACTAGGTAACATCTTCATTCAAGTTAATAGTCTGCAAGCAAACCATCAAACTCAGAGAGCATCCAGGACCTCACAAAGCCAAATGGTTCAGTCATGGTTAGAACTTTTGTTGAGGCTCCTCCATTTCACTTTAAGTCTTCTGAAGCTGGAGAGATAACTGCCAAATTTCTGCTTCCAAAGAATACTTGCTTGGACTACTGGTCTTCTACTGCCTGGACCCCTGGTTTCCTACAGGGGTCAACCAACAAACCCTGCTGAATTTCCAAGGCCAACACTAAGGGATGCTAGGAGTTTCATTTCATGGACATCTGAAGGACCATAGGCCCTCAACATGAAGAACAAATATTGCCCAAGGAATGTTGGACATGACTGAGATGATGATTGGACCACAGCAAAGGTCCACTCTTTGGGAGAAACCATACACCGTATTGTGTTTTTGAATGATCTTCGGGGAACACAGTGGGGTGGAGGCCAAAAAGTGCATAGGATTGGAAGGAGTGGACATGGCCAGGCTAACAAAAAAATCTGATTGAACCCCAACATCCTCTGAGTTCCAACCCAACCCAACCCAACCCAACCCAATGTTCGTTCATTAAATTAGCGATTCATTCCTTCATGTATTTCATCATACATGATGCGGAATAGGGGCGGTATATAAATTTAAAATAATAATAATAATAATAATATTTTCTTCTTCTGACATATTCAATTTAGAAAGCAGGTGATACTCAAGGCTTTCAGGGAGGTACAAAACATGCCCCCTCCATGCCTTATCCTTCCTTTTGTTTTGACCTTGACCGCTCCAAAGATTAATACGTCTATCCTTTTTTTAAAAGGAGACATGAGGGTAGGGAAGAGATGGGGAGAGATTCCCCTGTCCAAGCAAGCTGTAGGGTTTTGTTTTTTTTATGTAATTCTGGAAGGCTCCAGCTGGATTCAGCAAAGTCACTTCTTTGGAAATTCACTTGCTGGCCTGGCATCCGGACTCCCATCAATTACCATTAGAACGTTTCTTGGCCGAAACATCCCCATGTAAACAGCTCAAGGTATTATTTAGCAAGGGGTTGGCAGGAACAATCCCTGATTTTTTACACAGAGACTTGACCATGGAATGTAGACAATCTGGCTCATGGTCTAAATAAACAGTGATTGGTTGCATGACATTAAGCCATGTTCTGCTTAACTGTAGTTTTCCAAACAAAGCACATTGAACTGAGTTTGTCCAATATACTAACTCTTCAGCCATGGCTTATTAAACTGCAATGGGCTAGATTTGCTCCAGAAAATAAACAATTGGGAAGGGACCTTGGAGATCTTCTAGTCTAACGTTCTGCTCAAGCAGGAAACCCTATACACCATTTCAGACAAATGGTTGTCCAATCTCTCCTTAAAAACTTCCAATGTTGGAGCACCCACAACTTATGGAGGCAAATCATCCCACTGATTGTTCTCATTGACAGGAAATTCCTCCTTAGTTCTAAACTGGTTCTCTCCTTGACTAGTTTCCATCCGTTGCTTCTTGTCCTGCTTTGAGGTGCTTGGAGAATAGGTTGACCGCCGCCCCCCCCCCTCTTCTTTGTGGCAGCCCCTCAAATATTGGAGCACTTCTATCATGTCATCCTTAGCCCCTCTTTTCATTAAGCTAAACACCATATTGTTGCCCACGATTAACAGAACAATGGTTTACTGTATTGTTATGATTTGGGGGTTTGTCAACACACAGGTAGATTAGACTCATTAATCTATGCAAAAAAAAAGGGGGGAGATGGTTATTCATAGTTCAAAGTGTCATATGAACCCAACCATTATCTTAGCAGGTTTGGTGAAAAAGATTGTCACCTGAAGTTACTATTTGCTAAGGCATTGTGAGTTGTAGGAATGGAGTTGCTCTGTTGGTCCTGTTGGTGGAGTATTGTGCAAATCCTCCAATTTACTAAACAAACTGACTGAATGTAGCTTCGTTTATTTAAAAAAACACCAAACAGCTTGAATTTAGAAAGAAGTGTGAAAATCTGGAAGATACATCGTGGGGTTGTGATGGAGGTTGATGTAGGCATTCCTGCTTGTAGGGTAAGACAGATCTGTGTCCTGATTCACTCTTGTGTATCTTCACTGCAGCTCTTCTCGCAGCTGACCTTGGTTAAAAATGGTAACTCGATTCAGAAAGCGCTTCAGAATCCCAAAATGAGCTAAACTGAGCAGTTGGCTTAACAGCAGGCAATAAGAGATTCCACAATTTTGCTGCCGAACGCAACAGATGTGGGTTGAAAGAAAGGAGTCGAAGGTAGCGGGGGGAAGAAATCTGTCCTCGTCAGCTGCGACGTTGCTGGAGGGGGAATCGCTCCTTGGGTAAAGCAAGAACACGAATACCTGATGGTAGGAGGTAGTCGTCACACAGATAACAAACAAAAATGACACAACCGCCAAAAAAAAAAAAAGGACCAGATGGAAGGAGCCTCCTTCTCAAAGAGGTTGAGCAGCCTCTTCTGTAGGACAAACCAGAGAAGCAAAAGAGTTTGATTCTGGATTAGGATTTGTGGTTGAAGCCCAACAGCCATCAGAATTTTTTCATTATGGCTTCCTAAGTTTTGTTTAACAAAAATTATTGCTCTGAAGTTCTTGTACTCATCACTAATTGATTTTGTGGCGGCTGCTGTGCCTGAGAAGTCTCCCAAGTTGCTTTCTAGAACCAAGGAATGAGATCCTCAGGTAGACCTTCAGAAGATATGAAAGTCCCAGCTACTCCAGTAGCGACATCGATCGATGAGAATTGTTGACAACTCCTGCAGGACCATAGTTACCCACTCGCGTCTTTACGAATTGGGTGGACAACTGTCTCACAACAGGGCCCCCATGTTGGGTGTTTTAATTTTCAGATAGCTGTTGAGGACATGGAAAGCAATATGGTGAGATCACCAAGATTCAGATCAACCTATCGGGCCTTTTCCCCAAGGAGATGATCTTGGAAGGAGAAAATGTAATACAGTCCTCAACTTACCATTCATTTAGTGACCATTCAACGTTATGACACCGAAAAAACTTGACTTATGGCCGTTGCAGCATCCCCAGAGTTATGTGATCAAAATTTGGATGCTTGACAACTGGTTCATGTCCTTGGGCCATGTGATCACCTTCTGGGACCTTCTGACGAGCACTGGGGAAGCCAAGTTCGCTTAACAACTGCAGTAATTCACTTAACAACTGGTAAAGAAATGGGGCAAAGGCCACTTAAGAGTTGTCTCGCTTAACAGTGGAAATTTTGAGCTCAATTGTTGTCATAAGTCGAGGCCTATTTGTAAAGCCAGGAATATAGCCTGAAGGGTTTACAGATCCAGATTCATCAGAAGAGAAGGAGAGAGAGAGAATGAAGGGTCCAGTAGATAAAAGATTCAGCCATTGCTGTGCCATTCTCTTAAACTTATTTTCAAATGAGAAGATTGGAGTTTGTGCCAACAGAACATGGAGAGGGATGAAGTTCAAACAAGAAGTCCATAAGAGGGGAGAAGACCTCATAAACACATCAGAGAAAATTTGCAAAGTATTAACAGTGATTCACATTACTGATTTTTTTAAGACACCTGCAGACATCTTCAATTCCCCTAAAGTGGGAACAAAATTTAGTTGCTTGTGCTAATTAACATATTTCAAAAAAGAATTTTTTAAAAAAAAGAGAAGCAGGGATTTGTCAGAAGAAGGGCCAAATCATGTTGGCAAGAAAGCGCCTATGCCGGAAGATGAAAGCCAAATGCATGATGGGAATATCTCCGAACATCCCGTTGGGATTGAGCACAACATTAGCCAACTGACTTGGAAGATGATGAGAGATGCGGCCAAATCGGTAAAGCTCTGATATGCAAAGGAGGGCAGCGGGAGGGAGAGGGGCGAGGTGTTTCAGATTTTTGAAGACTTTCAGGGAGATTCTGGTAGAAATCTTAGGAGAGAGGACATCCCTTCATTTTTGGAGAGGTGAGATCCAGAACAGCATGGGTGAAATAGAGACTCTGGAAAGAACCTAGTGATTTCTGCCCTCTCCCCAGGGAAGTGTCCCTATTCTAGGATTCAGAAGTAGTAAATAAATTCTTCAGGAAGAGCCAGAAGGCATCTCCAAACATCTAATGAAGCAGGAGACATAGAAAACAGAACCAAGTGGATGAGGAAGAGAAAAACTCTATGCACGAACAAACCCAAATCCATCTTCTATCCTCTCTTCAGCCCAGTAATAGGGACTTTTCTGACTTGAGGTTATGTTTTCCTCACTTATCGCAGAGAAAGGATGGGTGGAGAACCTCATGGTTCTTCATCAAAACCACCTCGTCTCAAAAGCATTCGAGGACCAGCCAGCTGCCTTGAACATGGGCTCTCAACAAGCCAGCCAAGATCCACAAATTCCAGATTTTAATTGCCGAGAGAGAGAAAAACATTGATTCAGAACATAAAAGGGAGTTTTCGGGGAATATTTATTTAAATTTATGTTTGTTATGATGCCTTCAGCAAGAATGCTTCTGAAGCAAAGGGCATTGCAAATGGTGTAATATTGAACATTAGGCATAAAAATTATTTTATTTCCTTCACCCTCTTCCCCTACGGGTTTTTTTTTTTAACAAGGGCAAATCTTTTACATTTCTCCTGGTTCCAGGTAGATGACATTCAACCACACAATTTTCTTTCATTTTTATTTATTAAATATCTAAGCTTTCCATCTCCCTGTTGAAGTGACACTATTAAATGACAATGGGTAGAAATTACTAAGTATGGATGCTTAAAACATTGGTGTTTCTCCTAAAGATCACGTGGGTATTTTTACAGGCATCCCACAAGCACCAAAATTACATGAATACTTGACTTTAGAGAAATACCTTAGAATTTTTTTAATGCCATAAAAATATGAAAACATGAAATAAAAATCATAAAATTATGACTGTCGTGTAGTATCTTAAAGCTATGTTCTACCGTGATTATGACCCACCGTCTTAATTCTTCTCCTTTTCCTCTTTAACCCTCTTTAATTCCCTAACCAGAGGTGGAGAACTGGGCCCCCTTAATGACTTGTGGACTTCAACTCCCAGAATCCCAGAGCCAGCCCTAACCCATCAATCCTCAATTTGGTCACATAGATGAACGTTATCTTGATGTTCGCTTGTGCTTCGGAGAATCCTTTTGTCTACACCAGTGTTTTTCGACCTTGGCAACTTCAGGACGCATGGACTTCAACTCCCAACATGCTCCCTGGGGAATTCCGAGAGTTGAATTCCACCCATCTTAAAAATGACCAAGTTTGGGGAAAACACTGGCCTGCATTGTAGTGATTTACAATGTATATTTTGAGCGACAGACCAAATACCAGCTGTGTTGGTCGTCAGCCCAAAACAACCAACTTACTAGCTTCAAATCCAATTAATTCGGGGCTGCGACAGTTGGGTGTGAGAACATCGTTGGATCCTTCCAAATAGGCAGGATGATATCAGCCAAGCTTGATTTGTTTGAAGCCATTGTTTGCAGCCAAGATTGAAATTTACTCCCAGGGCCAAATATTTCCATTGTTAACGCTACCCGTGCCGAATTAACCAATTCTCCTGTATTTCCCCTCAATGTTTTCCATTCAATTAGATGGGGAAACCATCTAGTGACAAGTCAGTTTGATGTAGCAGTTAAGAAACCAGAGCAGACACCAGGCGACTTCTGTGATTTCTAGTCCTGTCTTAGGCACGTAAGCCAGCTGGGTGACTGGCTTTGGGCCACAGTCATTCCCCTATTCCAGCCCACCTCAATGGGTTGTTGTTGTTGTAGGGAACACAGGAGGAAGTGTGTTTCGATATATTTGCTGCCTTATTTGTAAAAATAATCAAGATGGAATACAAATTAATAAATTAAGCTCTATGATGAGGTATGGGGTGGGGCAGGGGGAAGGAATCCCAATTTATTGTTGTCGGTGTATTAATTAAAAGAATCTTGAAACTGCCCCAAATTCCTTTGCATCCCAATTCATGCTCAACGAAATCAAGAGAGGGATTGCTTGATGTTCTTTCTCACCCTTCCTTCGGTCATCAGACCATATAACCTCTTCTCTTCAAACCCCTCCAGTTCGCTCCTTTCCCGTTTCATTCTTCAAGTCGAATTCCAAATTCCTTAATTTTCTTCCCACCTCTGACTCTGGGCTCCGCAATCCCAAGGCAACAACAGGTCAAAAATCTGCCAGGTTTCTTTATTCCGTTTCCATGTTTCTTTTCAAGGGATCGCTGTTGAAATCTTACAGAATTTGGTAGCTTCGGGAATGTATTTGAAACCACTGCCCTCTGCAGTTACAACAAGGGTATTGCAGGAGCTCTCCAAGGTAGAAAAATTCTACCTCAATTAAAATTGGGTCCAGCTTCAATTAGGAGGAAGCTAGGTAATTGCTTGACAGCAGGTCAGATTTCTTGCCCATTCTGGAACAGAAATCAAGGCTGCTGGCAGAGACATCTGCCATTCTGACATGTAAAATAATCTTTTCATAAAAGTCTTTCTAAGCACCTCCTTTTGAGAGCCATTAGAATTGGTGAGCATTTACCTTCTTCCCGTAATAAACACACAGAAAAGTTGAAGGTAGATTCCTCTCAACAAAACACAATTTATTTGGCATCTAGATGGAATGTCTCTCACAGCATCTTGGGGAGAAAAAAAAAAGATTAGTGTCCCAAAACCCCCTACCCTTCTCCAGCCCTTCCCCGAAATAAAAACTTTTAAAAAAAATAAATCAAAATATTAGAACATAAAATGTCACAGGGACCAACTTATTACAGTATCAAATTTCGCTTCTGCATACCGTTCCATGAAATATCAAAATCTTAATTATTTTTTTCCTCCCCCTCTTTATTTTTTCTTACACACACATGCCACAGTTCAATTCAGCCACTAACCGACACCACGAGACTGGCAAATTCAGCCGAAAATATCTTCCCAAAGAAAATAAAAAACAGTGATTCACCAATTGGCACACTCACTCACGCATGCACACCCATCGCCCTTCCCAAGTGTGCAAAAGTCAGGCATCCCCTTTGCATGATGTAGCTGGAAAAAAGCTGGGCGCATCCGAATGCACCTGGAGTCCAAATCTGCAGAGCTCCATATTTATGTGACCCCCCAATGGTTGACCCCGGGTTTTTCCAATTCTACCTTTCCTGCTACAGCCTTGAAGCAAGAAGGAATTTTTTTGGTTTCAACAAGTTATTTGATTTTTTGGTGGGGAGGGAAAAATCAAAATAATGAATGGTGGAGGGATTGAACGGGCGAGCCATGGTTTCTCACCAAATAGTACCGATTTAGTTCCCTTTTCTTGATGCTTGGAAGTTGGGACAATCCATCCCCCTTTTCTCCTGGTTGAAATGAAATTTACTCTATTTCTTCTGATACTTAGAAGTTGGACAATCCATCCAACTTCTTTCTCCCCCTGTAAAGTCTGGTTGAAATGAAATTTAGCCCATTTCTTTTGATACTTAGAAATTGGACAATCCATCCTACTTCTTTCTCCCGCTGTATCAGCCTGGTTGAAATGTATGGTGGAATTTTAACCACAGGTCTCCAACTTCCGTACCATCATCTTATCTCTTGTTGTCTCTTTTAACAGGGACATCTGGCTTGGCCATCAGCTTCCAATCAATCCCATGTCGCTCTTGTGCTTTGCAACTTTTAAGAGGGGAGGACTTCAACTGGGGAATTCTGGGAGTTGAAGTCCTCTCCGGCTACAGAGGTTGAAAAACATTCGTCATAAACTCTCAATCACCCAGGCCCATTCACACTTACATATATAAAACCGAAGAAGTCAGTACCTACAATGTATAAAACTGATGAGTGTGCTAAAAACGCACATAACCCGCTTTTTATTTCTTTTTATTTCGTTTCTCCCATACTTCCGAAAACACTCAGGACCTGCCCTGGATCCACAATTCTGACCTCAGACTTTGGGAGGGAGGACGACCAGGAGGCAGGAAAGGAAAAGTGGGAAAATCCACAAGACTGGTTTTCCTCCAGTTGTCCTGTAGCCATTTCCACGGGCCTCCAAAGAGAGATCAGAAGTTTCTGTCTGGCTCACTCGGGCCAAAATTGTTGTCTGTCACTCAGATGTTGCTTAACGCCTCCGAGATCGGTGAGAAGACCCATTTTAATTTTATATTTTTTGAAACCAGACTTCCAAATCTTGTGGGCAAAATCTAAGAGGTCAGCGAAGCGAAATGGTGGTGTTCTACCTCAGCTGTTATCTCCCACAGCTTCCCAGGGAAAAAGCACTGTCTAGGTGCAGCGGCCTAGCGGCGCGATTGTGGTACCGTAAAATGAGATTCTAATGGATTCGTGATTGTTTGCAAGCAAGTTATCACCAACCAACATTAAGGACAACTGGGTTTCCTTTCTACTGAGCCGCTTCAGGGTCTCTCAAGTCTAGGCCGATGGGAGACCCACCTTTCAGGCTGGCGTCTTCCCAAGAGATCCCTGGACATGTGGAAGATTAAATCTGCGGTCCTCTGCAAGGAAAGCTGGAGTGTTATTGGCCTAGTTGGAACTCTCTCCTAAAATGGCCCCAAAGCTAACCTACCATCAATATTACACTGGGATAGACAACAAATGCAGAAGGAGGAGAAAAGGGTTGAAATGAGAAGGCAACCCGGTACATTTGAGTACTGAACCATGGGTTGCGTTTCTCCTGTCCCTCTAGGCCTCCTGCCTTTCATAAGGCAACGGGAACACACAAAGGAAGGACTGGGAGTAAAGGTTCTGCTAACTAAACCTGGACATGTTTACTCACAGGAGGCAAGAGGCCAGCGATGGATCAAGATCGGCTTGGCTGCACGTTGCAATCAACTCAACGTCTACAAGTTCTGACCAAGATCTCTCGGTGAGAAAGGCGAGTGGAAGCATAGGGGGGGAGGACAGATCCCTGTACCTTCCAGATGTCCTTCTCAGGGATTCAAGCTGGACGACGACTGAGGGTATCCACCTTCACCCATATCCCAACAGGTCCAAGTTTCAAACCCCAAATACGTCACGTGGAACAATTGGACAGCTTTCGCTAAGGATTGAGAGGCCACGGAGAGTCTATACGGGTTTCGGTGGTTTTTTTTTCTACCCCCCCAAATTATTTCCCTTGCTTGTCCCGTTATAAGGCGTCGAATGAATCCTGCAGGATAAAGCAAGCTTGAAAAATCTAACTATTGAGAACGAAAAGCAAAATGAACAGAGAGGAAAAATTAAAGGGGGACTGATTGGTCCGATCACAATTTCCTCCACCACCACCCCAAATTTGGAAATTCTATTATCCTCCACACCAACTCAGTCCCCAAAAACTCAATAGCCCGAATTTCTAATAGAGAAAAGTCAGGAGAATGCCATATACAGGTCACTGAGCTGAAATGACCCATTTTGCGTATAACGGCGTGTTAGGGCGAAGCAAGCCGATCGATTTGAACCTTAATGCTTACTTCCAGGACACAAGAGAGTTCTTCTTTGAAACCAGGACTGGAAGCCACGCGAAGATGAAGATTTATGGACCCATTGCCTGTTTCTTTCTCCTTGGCATTTCAACCGACGATGGTCCTGCGCGCCCTTTCAGAAATACCCCACCACCCAACATCTAGTCTTCTGTACTTGACGATTAACCAAAGACCACGAAAGCAGGAGGACCAACACTGACCGGCCGCGCTCTGTCCCTGGGAAGATCCTAACGCCCTGGCATTCCAGAAGCTTCTACGCCGCCTGGTCTTCCTTCTCCATGATTTTACAGGCTGGCGAGAGGGATGTTCCCCTTCCCTCCTCGCCCCCAAAAATCTATCCGTAATTTTCCTCCATATTTTTTTTTTAAAAAGAAAGAAAGAAAGAAAGAAATTAAAAACTGGACCTCTTCTGCTCTTTTTTTTCCCCCCCTCCATCGCCGGTAAGAAAAAAACAAGCAAACCGGCGAACTAGCCTCTTTGACAACATGGTCCTTCTTCTTCCGAAGAGAGTAAGGGTAGAATGGAAGGTGACCGCCCGAGGCCAAGTCTAAACTCAAAAGGAGAATCTGAAAAAGCCAGACACGGGAGTTTTTAATGTCTGAACCTCCGTCCGTGAATTCGGCGCTCCCCTCGTACATCGGGACCGGGCCGAGCAGCTGCCCACCGTTGATTGCCAGCTGGCAGTTAATGGGGGTGGAGGGGGGGCACGAGGGTAGGGGTGTGTGGGGGGCTGTCTCTCTCGTTTTGATGGGGTTTCCCGTTTTATACGATGGTATTTAGAGAACAGTGGCTGTGTTGGCTGCCAGCCAGGCTCTCCGAGAGCGTGCTTTCACTTAAGGGAGTGTCTGGTACGACAAGGAGGGTGCTGCTGTTAGCAGAGTTCTCAAGCTCCATCGGGGACGGGCCGACGGAAGGAGGAAGACATCCGTCGGGGAGCGGCGGAGAGGCGTCGGCGTTGCCTAAGGACAGCTGAGCGTTAGGGCCCACCTGAGAATGGACCCCATCTAGGAAGGGAAAATAAAGACAGCGTCAAGCCCCAAATCGGTGCCTTCCGGTGGGTCCTTAGCTACTTCCGGACCGTGGCGGGTTACTGTTTGTAGGCTGGGATTGCGCGAGCCAGCCCCGGATACGTGGATTTCGACTCCCCGGGCCCGTTAGGACCGTTGCCCGAATTCTGGCCGTTCATCGGGAGGAGGGGCCTAAAGGAGAATAGTTGCAGCTCGGGGTTGAAATGAGGGGTCCTTGGCGCTCTCTGAGCCTGGTTGACTCCTTGCAAATGTTGCGTCTGTCTTGCAGAGATTTTGTGGCTAGATGGTAGTAGGGTTTGGAAAAGGAGGAGGAGGAGGAGGAGGAGGAGGAGGAGGAGGAGGCGGAGGAGGAGGAGGTG